>JAJGRW010003247.1:0-43650 GCA_025461045.1 Carex parvula
ATTAGCATGCGCTTACGCTTGCAAATGTATCCTTGCTATAGCCTTCGACACTAATACTAAGTATTGGCAAGGACGCGCATGCTATACTTTTTTCTAACTTGTTGCATGCGCTTACGCTTGCAACAACCACGCATGCAAATACTTTCAGAGTTGGCCCGTTTGTAGTGTTTGCAAGGGTAGACAGCGTGGGACCCATCTGATTATTTGCAAGGGAGGGAACGTGGGTCCCACCTGGACTATTTGCAAGGCCAGGCAACGTGGGTCCGACCTGACTATTAGCAAGGCTACCACACGTGGGCCCACCCGCCTATTGCAAGGCTAACACAACTGGGTCCCCGCCTGACTATTAGCCAGGCAAGGGAACGCGGGTCCCGCCTGACTATTAGGCAAGGTAAGGGAACGGGGGTCCCACCAGACTATTAGCAAGGCAAGGGAACGTGGGTCCCCACCTGACTATTAGCAAGGCAAGGGAAAGTGGGTCCCACCTAACAATTTGCAAGGATATGATTTACATTTTTTGCATGCACTGCAGTTCATACTATTTGCGTGGAAGTACCAATGGATATAATAACAGGAAATGACTGCAAATCAGCATGCTCCAATTATAATTCCTCCCTGCTGGTACCAATCTGGTACCAGCCCAGTGCTGTTTTACAATTCCCAGATTTCCATTCATAAAGGTTTACATAAAACTCATTGAAAAATAAGTATAAAGCAACTAATAAGCATTGACCAACAAAGGATAATCATCTTACATTGTACTAATAAGCATTGAGCAACAAAGATTTACATATTTTGTCATCTAGAGCATACCCAATAAAAGACTGAACTTCTAAATATACCAAAATGTACCCACCTATCAAGCATTCACAAAATAAACAACCCCATAAATTAACAAAATATACCCACAATATTACCTAAATATTGACAACCACCTAGTCCTCCCTGGTTCAACCTGAAGGTTGATTGGCCCACCAATCGGTCATTGCGGCATCATTCCCTGCAATTTCTTGTCCATTGTGAGAACTCAGCAGTGCTTGGAAAGACCCATCCTGATTTAGATGTGAAGAACCATCAACATCCTATGTATACCAAATTGTAATGTTAGAACATGTTCTTGTTACCACAGTAATGTTGCATATATTAGTGTCGAACATCTATTTCCTGTCAGACTTGTCACAGTGCTGATCACTTAGATTTTAGCTTAAAATGTTACCTGTGAATAACCCGTATTCCCTAGTATACCATCTTGTGGTAGTTCATGAGTGCTAGCTGGTGCCTAAGTTGAAAATGACAAGGCACAAATGTTAGTATAGGTTGTTGTCAGGAAAGCATTCATCTCAGGTGTGTACACTGTGGGTATATGTGAACACAACAACCCTTTAATTTTTAGCTTAAAATGTTACCTGTGAATAGCCCGTATTCCCTAGTATACCATCTTGTGGTAGTTCATGAGTGCTAGCTGGTGCCTAAGTTAAAAATGACAAGACACAAATGTTAGTATAGGTTGTTGTCAGGAAAGCATTCATCTCAGGTGTGTACACTGTGGGTATGTGTGAACACAACAACCCTTTAATTTTAAAACCCTAAAATAATCCCGAATTTGCTCAGACTTACATGTGAATGAGGCTTTTGTAGGCCATGCATTTGAATAATTGGGAGAATAGTAATTGATTTTGTGCTTGATCTCTCATCCTCTCTTCGCGCTCCTCGGCGATACGGCGGTCACGGTCTTGCACGATCGCATCTACTTCTGCCCTAGAGAAGGTCTCCTGCACACCACTATTTGTCAACCCAGATACAGAGGATGCTACATGGCTCTGCCTTTCCCGGGTGGTTGATGATAGCACCTTTTTTTGAAGCATGCTTCCAAATCCTAAGATGCGGCCACGGTTTGGTCTGCCAATGGCTGTCAGAAATAAAGTGTTGTCGTCCAATTCAGCATAAGCCTCATCAGCCCTCATTGCCTTAACCTTCCTCTGTTGGATGCATATGCAAAAGATGAGAATATGAAAAAGATGAGGAATAAGGAAAAAGGGGAGAGGCAGCACTGCCAGCCATTAGATGTAATAAAGTTCAAATCTAAGTGATGTAACTGGTAACATCACTTAGATTCTGTGGGAAATGTAATAAAGTTGAAATTGAGATGGCATTATTTCATAAGCATACTGCAGTGACCTACTTTAGTAACAGTTGATTTGATAACTGTGGGTTTGGTACATTTACATTTATATTGGTACTTGGTACTTGGTGGTAACAACACTACTTTAAAAAAAAATGTCAACTAGTAAAATTCAACTTACATAAACTTGCTCTTTTCTCGCGGTTGTAAATTGCAAAGAGTTGATATCATACTCTTGAACCTGCCCACTTGTCTCGTCAACTGTTGGATTCACGCCTCCATTACCATCGATTTGTTCATTAATTCCGGTCACACTCTCATCGGCAGCATTTATTTGGGCCACCACTGGTGATACGCCATTTTCTCTTGCACAGTGCATATGGATGTAAAGGTCCTCCATGGTTGGCTTTTTCCCCTTGTTCAAAGTTGTCTCCAGATGAAAAGCAAGAATGACAATTAAAGGTTAGATATATGCTGAATTTGGAAATAGTGATAATATTTGAACATAAGTATTCGGAAGTTTACCAGTTTCGTAAAATGTTGGTGAGCACTAGCTGATCCAGCGTAGTGGGATACAGAATTTCCAGAGGCAGTGCGGTTTACTTGGTTTTGTTTACTGACCAGTTGCCACTCATCTGAGAAGAAGATATCGCAAAGACCTTGCCAATGTACCGGGGCCACACACCAATGCGGCACATTGGACTTCCATGCCATAATGTCCCAACCATATAATTTTATGCGATTATGCCTTGCTTTAGCCAGCTCCTCACAGTACCTTTTGCCTGCTATGGCATCGAGTACTGTACGACAACGGTCAGGATCTTCATCCTTTGCATATCTATATCTCTCCTACATCCAAGAAAATTTTGGAGTTAACATCCAACTATAACTGTACCATATATATATATTTGATAAGAAACCCTACCATTTGCACATGTAGGTTTTGGTAAAACATGAATCTCGAAGATTTGCTAAAGGGTATTAATTGCAGTACCTTAATTTGGCACTGTTTAGGACAGTCAAATTATGTCATTTTTCAAATTGAGCTGAGGTGCTACTTTGTGGCTGGTTTTTTGTTGTTCTATTGAGTGAATTGAGTTGATTCAAGATTGGTTCTGGGTAGTATGCAATGTGTTGTATAAATTATATAACTGCCCCTAGAACTTTTGCAGTTTGACCCCTATACTTGATCCATTTAGCAAATTATCAACATGATGAGCTTGCTGACAAAGGCTGAGGGCTTATAGATCCTATTGCTCATGGTTATAGATCCATCAAATGTTAAACTAATGAAAAAAAAATTGTATAATAAAAAAGAAGGAATATTTTAAAGAGTACTTTTTATTTCTAACTTGTTAAATACTACTACTGATGGCGTAAAGAGAAATTTAGATATATGCCCTTCATAACTTCATTAATTTGATATTTCCCCATCAACATTTCTAAATTAGCTATATCCCCATCTAAACTTAATTATGTTAGGAATATCCCCATTAGTAACTTATTCACTAAAAAATATAGTTTAATAATAAAAAAAATGACTGTTTAACCCTTTCTTTAAAACACAGTTTTCTTGCTAACCTCTTCCTTTCCCGTGTATTACAATTAAACCACTTTGGGGGAATTCTGTGAATGTGAAAATACATTGGACCACATGATGCAATATTGTAGTTGATCCCAGTTCAGCCACTAGATTCTAACTTGATGATTTTACTAAAGCTCTTTATAAAGTAGTAGTAAAGTAAGCTACCAATTTGGTGAGTATCGGAAGGAGATACGTTCAATCTAATATTGGGTTAAAAACCACAACAGAGACGATGAATTCCGATAATTAAAACTGAAATTGAATAAATGTTACCAGAAACTCCCTCTCCAGGTTTTTCTTTGATTGGTCATCGAACGCATGAAAAGATCTTAAGGGTGCAGGCATGAGGCTAAGGGCTAGCCTAGTGATTGTCGCTGTTATCAACTTTGGGTTGGTTGCGCAACTGAACTCGCGTTCGCCAACTCGCCATACCTCCGGTCGTTCTTCAGGAGCATCCTTCACTGGCCTTATCTTTCCCGGGCCTCGCCCCTTTTTTTTTGGAGGTTCAGTTGGTGTAATTTCACCTTCGGGTGTAGCAATCGAACTGTCACCAACAGCTATTGTTGGATCTATACTACGCTTCCTCTTGGTGTATTTGGTTGCTTTTGCTCTTGTGTCTCGATACTTGTTGCGGGGAGCCATTTGTCTTTTGCTAACAAGGGAACAAATATGATGTTATATAACAAGGGAACAACTAAAGGAGGAATTTTTTATTAAACCACTTTTAGGTCTTCGGTCTTACAACTCTTAACCCTTATAAGTATTATAATTAGTATAAAAAGATAGCAACTCTTAACCCTTACAACAAATATATAGTAATAATACCTTTTAGCTTCAGGTCTAAAATTTGTTACTAGAGTTCTGATCTAAATTACAAATACCTTTTAATTGCATGGCAAAATATATAGACTGCCACATTAATATGTAGTTGGTGTACATTCATTACTATATATCAGCTAAATATTTAAATGCTAAAGTTGGTTTTTATCTCAAATAGCAACAAACAAATATATATAAGGCATGCTCAAAATGCAGAACACCCTTATCACTATGTTTTATCCCTTCTACAAATGGGAAAAAGTTATCATTTGACAAAAAAAGAAGTAAAAGAGGAAAATATTTGAAGCGATATGAGATGTACCTAGTTAAAGCAACAAATGGGTAAATGTGGAAGTGGGTACCCAATTTCAAAAAAATGGGTATACATTTGCAACAAATGGTTACCTAGTTAGAAATAAAATGGGTTGTAGATCGAAATACACAAACCTTTGTAATCTCAATTAATTTCTAATGGGTTTACATTTTTTGTCTAATGTACAGCATCAAACTTTAGAATTTGCAACAAATGGCTAAAAGGGAAAAATCAGTTACCTAGTTACTGTACTAGCAGGATCCCACAGAGATATGACAAGTGGGTACCTAATTTCAAACAAATATGCCCAAATTAGCACTGAATTCTTTTATGGCTTACTTCAATTCCGACATTCTCAAATCAAGAGGAAAGAGGAAGGTATTGAGTAAGGAGATGATGTACCTAATGGGTTTCTCCGAGTATTGCACAGAGATAATGGGGGCACAAAAGAGAGTCAGGCGAAAATGTTGTGGTAAGAGAGGAAGATAGTGGCGGCCGTTTTGTTTTTCTCTCTGTAAAACCGATTTGATAAAGTTGCTTTCAACTCTAGATGTGAATGTAGTACTTAACTTCTGAGATACCTCATTATTTGCTTGACCCTCGTGTCCTGATCTAACTGATTTAGTTGAGTTTTGAGATTCTTGCAGATTTTGTTTGAACGGCTGAGATTGTTAAATTTGGGATCTCAAAATCTCAGATATATCAGAGAGGAGAATGGGCGGGCGCCCAAAATGGTGAAACAGAAGTGGGGGGAAAATGAAATTTCGCCTGAGCGCCCAAGTTCAATTAGAAACAGAGCGGTTATGGCTTCGCCCAATCAGCGGTCCAGCTACAAGTACACAGGTCGTGCGCTGCCAATAGCTGAACTTGATCTGTTTGAATCTTCGCCCAAAGTTCATGTAGAAGAAAATAAACCTGCTGTTATTCTTGTTCAATTTGAGGAACCTGTTATACCGATCCCAGCCGGTGAAAATGGTTAAGATTTGCAATTAAAATAAGAATCCCTTGAGATCAGCAGCATCGGAAAATGTGAACGTTTGGGATGAGAATAACATATTCATGTTATTCCTGGATAATAACAGGAGATCTATTTCCTTCAATCGAATGAGATAAATAAGATGGCAGTGATATGATTATATGAATTGCCTAAAAAAGTCATATATTTTGTTAGTAATTTGGAAATGAAATATTATGCATGTTCTATTTTATTTTACGAATTTAAAATTTTTGTTTGATTGTTTTAGTTGAATTTGTAGATGTAATATAAATATATATTTTTGTAATTCCTTGAATGATATTTGTATTACATGGTTAGTATTTTATGTAATTAGTGGGATGTAAAGATTATAAATAAAAATATGGAATAAAAAATGATGAAATAATATTAATAATTCATGTGGGTAAATGGTAATATTGTAGTTTATTGCTATATTAAATAATTTGTGCAGACATTAAATTATATTGCATTTTGTTTATATATGTTGTATATATAGATCACATCATGCATGTTTGAATATGAACCACAAACTCTTGTTGGGCGAGGCAATGAAGATGTAACGAAATAAACCATGTGGGGGTCGATCGGAACCGTTGAAACCGAAGAATATTACATTTATAGCCTTGGGGAAAATTTTCATCACGTAAAGTTTATATTTACCCCTCCATCTAATTGACCAAATATTGAAGCATCAAATGGCTACAAATAGTTTGCGGTGGATCGAAACCAAGACATAACCGAACTTATTGGATTTTTGGCTTGTTATGTTTAATGTCAACTCTTGATCATTTCAAAATAAATTTTGAGTCGTTTCATCGTTGATCGACCGTTGGATTATCAAATCAAAATGAACGGTCCAAATATATTTCATTGATTTCTAGGGGCAAAAAATGATGAAAGGCCATAAAATTTATGTCATTAAGAATTAGTTGCGAGATTAGAGTTTAAAAAAATTATAAAATTTTTTTTGGATTTTTTCATAATTGTTTCTGTATACAACCAGTATCTAAATAATAACAAATGCAGAAGCCAACCGTCTGATTGTTGATAGATGGGCCTGATCTACCCATTAATTTTGGTGCTGGCACTGAGTATCTATACTCTGAAGTAGCACCTTTATTGCTATTTAATCTGACCCTGCACGATGCATATGCTGCTTCAATATCCGCGCTTGAGTATGATCAAACCGCTCCGATCTAACCACACATACTACGTTACCTGAGGCAGAAGATGTCGGGTAGGTCTCCCAAGTAAATGCGGGTAAATATCCTCCCCGGTACCGTAAAATATGCCCTTCACTTTACGTTCCGGATGAACTCCCAGACGCTTTAGGATTCGGGCGGACGGGGGTGGCAGTGTGATTTGGCTTTGAGATTCGTGCCAAATTAAATAGAACGGACAAGATCAAGTAATTGTAATATATTCCCTATTACGGTACCGATCGAGGATGTGAATTTCAAGAGACGCAACCCTTTTCCTTTACACTTAGCGTATTTTTTGAAATCCCTCTCTCAAACTCTCGCTCTCTCCCCCATAAGCTGAGAACTCCGACCGTCGCCCTCCCTGTACGCCCAGCATCAACCCGATCCGATCTCAGTCGCCGTCGCCTACCGGAGTCACCGACGCCGATCTCCTCTCTACTAGGGCTTCGAGATCCCCGATCTATTGGATATCGGACTCCGCCGTCAATCGGTAAGTCCTTTTGATTTAGGTTAATGCTTCACAAACTGATGTGACAATGGAAAAGCTTTCCCCTTTTCTTCACATTTAGGTTAATTGTTTGAAATGTACGAGACCCGCAGAGCTTTCCCCTTTTCGTTTGATTTAGGTTAATGCTGTCAGAAATCTATGTGACAATGGCAGAGCTAGGTTAATTATATTTAGGTTAATGCTGTCAGAAATCTATTTGATTTAGGTTAATGCCGGGAGAACCAGACAATGCTGACAAAGAAAGTTAATTATATTGTTAATTAGTACTAGCCAACTTTCTTTGTTAAAACCATATTATATTGTTAATTAGTACTAGCCAACTTTCTTTGTCAAAACCATATTATATTGTTAATTCGGACAAGATCAACTTTCTTTGTTAAAACCAGAAGTAAAACCAGAAACCAACATGCCGGGAAAACCATTCAAAAAAAATGATTGGATTGAGTGAAGTTCAATTATATTGTCAAAATCTGACAATTCAAGGTTGGTTCTGTAACAATATATAGGTTCCATGGCTGACAATGCTGACAAAGATGCCGGCTCGCAGTCCGAGGGAGTTGGTCGCCGACAACCTCCAAGGTATACTAAGAGCCAAATAATTCAGAAAAAGCCGCGACTGATTTTTCTATTACCCCCCCGGCCAACTCCACCGTCATACAGAACAGAACCCAAGCTGCCATCGCTACCGGAAGCCCCTGAGATAGATGCAACTGTGGCACCGTCTAATCCAGAACCTGTTGAACCCCCACCCCCACATCCTCCGTCAGATGCACCCCCACATACGCCTAATCCAACCGTGCCACCGCCTAATCCATCGCCTGTAGCCCCGCCACCTCTGCCGTCAGATGCATCCGGATCAAAACCGCCACCGCCTAACACCAGCAAGGTAGCGGCAACTGTGCCTTCGCCCAATCCACCGCCTAATCCACCGCCAAAAAAGTCTGTTAGAGGTCGAGCCAAACGTAACAGCTCGAGCATGGTGCGGCCACTCCGCCGCTCATCAAGGCTCAACCCGTTGAGCACATTGCTGCAAGATGAGCCATCTGATAAAGGTACCGATACTGTGTTTAATCAAAGGGAAATTTGGTCTACCCATACAAACTTTCAAAATAGCAAATTATTTCCCATAAAACTGAAATTGACAAATAACTGAGTTTCTGGCTAAAACACTTGTTATTTTCCTCCCCTTGAAAAAAACTGAAATTGACGTACAACTGAGTTTCTGGCTAAAACACTTGTTATTTTCCTCCCCTTGCAAAAAACTGAAATTGACAAATAACTGAGTTTAAAACTTATAATGTTAGATTGAATATTTCCAGAGCCTAGCTTTATTTAATCTATTTTCTAGTTATTTTAACACTGAACTTGACAAATATAGCCTCCTCCTCCTCCCTCATCCTCCACTCTTAACTGTAGCAACCTTACAGTGTTGTGTGAAAATATAACGGCTCTGTGAACAGAATATTTGTCAATTTCAGTTTTAAAATAACTAAATAGTAGACCAGAAAATTTGTCAATTTCACTGTACTCAGAAAATTTTGCAAGTTTGCATGGGTACACCAGAAAATTTGTCAATTTCACTGTACCCATGCATGTATGATGCCCATTAAAAGGTATATAATTAATGTAAGGAAAGGATTGCTAGCTTGTTTACTCTTGTGCAGTGTTTATCTGTCCCCCTATGCTATTTAATGCTGTATAAATGTGCATATGCTGAGCTTCAAATACTAATATTAAAAGATCGTTGTCCTGCCTAGGTAAACAGAATTAATTAAATTTTGTGCCTATTTTTAAGTAATATTGCACAATTTGTGCTTCTATTGTTGTCTTAATATTGAGAAACTAGAAAATAAGTATTTTTAATGCCATGCCAATATTTATCTGATATTTAAAATTACGTTGAGAAACTTTCTATTGAAAATAGATTTTTCTTGCCCTAATCTTAGAAATACAACATGGTCTCTTCTACCCATGTTGTTTTTCTTTCTTAAAAGAGGCACAAATTATTTGATTTGTAGTTCTTGAAGTTCTCTTGATTAATCAATGTATTTTTAATATATCCTCAAACTCTTCTATAGAGCTTCAAAATTTATAATGCCTAGTTTACGGCTCTGTGAACAAAATTTATAATGCCTAGTTTATTACCTAGTTCAAAATTTTTAATCAAAGTAAATAAAATCACTTCAAAAACCTGAGATATATGCTTGATTGTTCTTTCACCAATGCTTGTTCATTTATGTTTCAGATGTGTCATGCGTCGCAACAGCAGTTGTGCAATCCCCTGAGCCCTCCATCGCAAATGCAGAATCACAACCGCCAAGCGAGGTTTTGCAGCGAAGCAGGCCAAGTCAGTCACATCCCAAGCCAAGCGAGCCCCCCAACACACGACCCTCCAAGTCAGAACCCACCAGGTCGATGCCAACCGCAGAAGTACACAGTGAATCTGACGATGCGACTATGCATTTTGAGTCACCGCCATCTGCATCGACATCATCGCTCCAACCAGAAGCTGGTGATTCCGACCCATCTGATTCCTCGCAGACTTCTGCCACTCAAGAGACCGAGGCAGAGACATCTGAGATCAATACCAATTCAGATGATGAGTCTGCACATCCAGCCATCAAGGATGATGATGGCGGTAAGCGAACACTAAGACGCCGCCCACTTCGGAACTGTGATGAAGCGAAGGAAGCCAACAATAGAGAACTTGACGAAGAGAGCGCTCGGGAGGCTGAAGGCAAGACAACGGGCAAGAGAAAAAGGGTGGCGAAGTCTAAAGTGAGGCGGGGCCGAGGTATGGCCAAGCCTCGTAAACCAGCAAGGCCTGACAAGCGACCGGAATTGATGGTTGTCGGTGACGTAGAGTTCACATCCACTCCTATTTGCACAAAAATTGTCAGCACAGTGAGGATCCTAACCTTAGAGAACATGCCGGGACCGTATAGGACGTACAATATGTTTCCTATCAAGGCGCGGTTGGAGATCTTACAAAAATTCTTGCAGAGATATTCCTGGGGGGAGGGGGAAGATGTGCAACGATGTTTGGATGTCTTTGAGAGAATAGCATCAGAAGCATATTATAGTGAGATGACTCATTTGAGGAAAAAGTACACGAACCAATATGGAAAAGACAAGGAAGTGTGGAAAGACTTCCCTCCACAGTGGTGCAAACATCCGGGGTATTGGAAGGGGTTGTGCCTCATTTGGTCGAAGGAGAAGTTCGACAAAATCTCAACCACCAACCGGAATAACAAAAAGAAGGGAGGGAAGATCATCCACCATGTGGCTGGTTCCATTTCATCATTTCGTGTAGCACAAAAACTGGTATTGCATAAATTACCCCTTTGTTATATTTCACCATGTGGCTGGTTCCATTCTCATTAATTTCATCTGCAGGCATCCGAGAAGGGATCGTCCGTGGGACTAAAGGAGGTTTTCGATCGAATGCACCTTAAGGATTCGGACGCTGGAAAGGTGTATGTAAACGAGAAGGCAGAGGCCAAGATGGTAACTTTCAAATTTCAAATGTGTTAATACATGTTGTTTATAACCAGGTCACTGCACTAAATACTTGTTATTTGTAGCCCTTTGTTATTTTACAAATGTCAATGTATATGAAATTTCAAATGTGTTTATGAACCACAAATGTGTTTATACATGTTGTTTATAACCAGGTAACTTTCTTTTTATGAACCACAAATGAAACTTACAAGCGATAACATGAAATTTGTTAGAATAACAAGTACCTTTAAATCCAGAACAGTGTATATGATATTTGTGCACACTTGAGGCTGTTGGTACTAAACTGTCACATAAAATCTCAATTAATTTATGTTAGAGGGAAATCAGTTGTTTGTAATTCATGTTTTTTGGTTATTAACAAATGCAGAAGTGTTTTGAGGACCTCAAGCGTAATTACGGGGGGGTGATGTCAGAAGAGTCCCTTTGGGAGCTTGCTGTAGATGGAGAGGATAGGCGTGGCCGGTTGTTCGGCTTTGGAAACCGATCGAGGATATCTAAAGTCAACCAAGCATTGGCTGCAGAGGATGCAACCATGTCGGATCCTGCCAAAAGCACTGCCACATCGGCAACGGACGAGAATGAAAGATTCACAAGGTCACAGGTGGCAGTGTTAATAGCCTCCAAGTTAGCAGATGAACGAAGAGCTTTTGCCGCCGAGATAGCTGCACAAGAAAAGCGGCACAAAGAAGAATTGGAAATTCATAAGAAGAACGACGAATACAACAAAACATGTCTTGCGGCGCTCTTCCGAGCAACTGGAGCGCCTCTTCCACCGCCAAATGTAAGTTCCATATCTCACTTGCACCGTATTTATGAAAACAACTAAGTAGCACTGTTAATATTCTGGTTTTTTTTTGCCTTGTAGGAGGGGTCATCGAAGGGACTTGATGGTGAGGGAGCCAATGGGGGGGGAGAGGACCCACAGAATTGACATGCCAAAGATTGAATTGTCAATGTCCCTTTGATACTTGTAATATATTTAATGAACAAAGTAGGATATGAAAACTATTTTACTTGCTGTGTTTACCTTTTAAAAAAGTGGGATGTGAATTTATATGGCCTCAAGGTGGATATTCAGAGGCAGCAGCTTATGTATTTTTTCTAAATTGTCATTCTGCTGTCTCAAAACTCTACAACTGTTTTTTTAGCACCTTGTTGTTGTTGCCTACAAAAGTTTTTTTAGAGGCAGCAGCTTATGTTTTTTTAGCACCTTATGCAGCTTTTGTTGTTGCTCATTTTCTTACTATGTATGGCCAAACTCTTTAACTGTTGTTTCCGATACTATGTTGCTCATTTTCTTACTATGCCAAAGATCTCTCAGGTTGATGGACAAACTGTGGGTACACTATGGGTTTAATATGATGCGTACACTGTGGGTACGCCCAGGAAATTAATTTGTACTCAAATAATAGATGCCATTATTTGCATTGGTATACCGATAGAAATAATATTAGCTCTCTGGAATCCGGGATCGTTATTTTCGTTTTCAGCGGAGAGAACCCGTTTATGTTAAAAAGAAAAAAAAGCAAACTAGGTCGTTCTCTCCTCCCACAAAAACACAGCTCCTCTCCTCTCATCTCATCTCCTCTCAAATAATAGATCCCTAGAGCTCCTCTCATCTCAACCCTAACCGTGGCATCTCCTATCGCATTTCGCACTAGAGCTCCTCTCATCTCACTGTTGCTGCCAGTGAAACCCCAGATCAATCTTCTGAGCTGACCTCTCCATTTGGTAAGTAATTATCCCCCATTCTTCCAAATTAATTGTATACCCTCAATTTTGATAATAACAAGTGATACAATTTCTCAATGTGGATGACAAGCTTGGTCCATATTTAACATTAGAGGGTGTGATGTAATAAATGCATGTTAGTGGCTAACTCATATCTCTTATCCAAAATCTAACTAGTCAAATGGGAACGGATCGTAGATGGATGTACAACCGCCTAAATGCCAATGGAAGGATTCTACCCGAGTTCATAGAGGGTGTGAAAGAATTTGTTGATGTAGCAATATCCAAGCCCTCGGCTGTGACTGTCCTTAATGGCAAACAATGTATCGCATGTCCATGTAAGAAATGTGAAAACCTCTTAACCAAAGATTTGCAAACCGTGAGAATACATCTTTACCAATCCGGCTTTCGAGAAGGATATGAACATTGGTACTCACACGGAGAGGATCGCCCCGACTCATCTCTCAATGCCCCGCACCATCCACCTTTTGAGCCAATCAATGACAATTATCATGTGGGAGGTGAAATGGTAAGGGCAGCGGCGGGTTTTGATTTCGATTGGGAGGAGGAGAGACCTACCGGAATGGCTAAAAAGTTCTTCGACATGCTAGCTGCATCGGAAACACCGCTATGGGAGGAGAACATGACGGGTCAATTGAAATGCGAATCACACACAATCTTGTCGGCCGTGACACAAGCAATTGCATTGAAGTCGGAACACCAATTGAGCCAAAAATGCTTTGATGGGATGATGGGTCTTATCAAAAGCATGCTTCCCCCTAGTGAGAAAATGCCGGAAAATTTCTATCAAGCCAAGCGATTGATCGATGGATTGGGCATGGAACATAAGAAAATAGACGTATGCCCCAATTTTTGTATGCTTTATTACAACGATGCGAACAAGGACAAGACGCAATGTGATGAATGTGGTACACCGAGATATAAGCCGTCGGGGCCTAATAAGAATGCAAAACCTATTCCCCAAAAGATACTTCGTTATCTACCAATTACTCCAAGATTGCAAAAGATGTACATGACCCGATCAAATGCGGTCAAAATGAGATGGCATAAGGAAGGTTTTCGTGATAAGCCCGGGATTATGGTGCACCCGGCCGATGGCGAGGCTTGGAAGCACTTCGCACGGAAATATCCGGCTTTTGCCGCCGAGGTGAGAAATGTTTGGATGGGGATAACGACGGATGGGTTCATGCCATTCAACTCAAATGCGTCTCCGTATTCATGTTGGCCGGTTTTTGTTTTTCCGTATAACCTACCACCCGGGATAATGAAAGAAGAAAGCATGTTCCTCGCGCTTGTCATTCCGGGCCCTAAGCATCCGGGTCGGGACATTGACATTCTTCTTGAACCGTTAATTGACGAATTGAAGAAATTGTGGACGGTTGGAGAACTTACATGGGATGAGTCTAAACAACGTAATTTCACGATGCATGCGACACTTCTTTGGTCGGTAAGCGATTACCCCGCATACGAGATGCTATGTGGGTGGGGTACTAAAGGCCGATTGGCATGTTTTCATTGCATGGGTGCCACAAAGGCATTCCAATTAAAGCATGGGGGGAAAGCTACATGGTTCGGATGTCATAGATGCTTATTGCCTCTAGATCATCCATTTCGTCGCGATAAGAAAAATTTCCTAAAGGGTAAGGTCGATTTTGATCGGCCTCCACGAAGAGTAATGGGAGAGGAACGGCTCGCGATGGTGAGTAAACTAGAGGGGATGAAATGGGGTAAAAAAAATGACCTCGACCAGTTTCCCGGTTATGGTCAGGCCCACCATTGGCAAAAGAAGAGTATTTTTTGGAGTTTGCCCTATTGGAAGGACAATCTTTTGCAACACAATATTGACATGATGCATTTGGAGAAAAATTTCGCAGAAAATCTGATTTACACGCTTTTAGGTATGGGGACCAAAAACAAGGATAACGAAAAAGCACGTAAAGATTTGGCTCTCCTTTGCAATCGTGCCAATCAGAACCTAATCCCGGACCCGGATAACCCACTAAAGCTGCGAAAACCAAAAGCTCCCTTCACAGTCTCTCCACAACAAAAGAGGCAGATTTTAATATGGCTCAAGGAGAATGTCAAGTTCCCCGATGGCTACGCATCGAGTTGGTCAAGGTGTGTAAACCTCACAACAAACACCCTAACTGGGCTAAAAAGCCATGATTTTCATGTGTTCATGGAGCGACTTCTTCCTATCGCATTTCGAGACTTTGTCCCTGATTACGTATGGGATGTTTTGTGCGAGATTTCGAGCTTCTTTAGAGAGATTTGTGCCAAAGAGCTTGATCCATCCCGTATCGACCAATTAGAAAAGGATATTGTGGTCACAATGTGCAAAATGGAGAAGATTTTTCCGCCGGGTTTTTTCAATTCTATGGAGCATCTTGTGGTCCATGTTTGTCACGAGGCTAGATTAGGTGGACCGGTAGGGCCTCGATGGATGTATCCATGTGAAAGGTGTGTTTTTATTTAATCTCTTTGTGCCCGATGTGAAAGTTGTGTATTTTTTGATGTATCTACCTAATAATCATCCATAACTCAATATTTATATTACAGACGTAACAAAGAACAGAGGATGAGAGTCACGAACAAGGCACGTGTTGAAGGTTCAATTGTCGAGGCTACAATTGTTAAAGAAATTGGTACATTTTGCACACATTTTTTTGCAGAGAAGTCTAACACAAACCCACAAGAAGTTGGAACAAGTAACCCTCCGCGGGGACGTCTATCGATATTTGATACGGCCGGCCGTTTCTTCACACGGCCAAATCGAAGGACTCTAGATGACAAGGAACTTAAAGCTGCACATACATACGTCATTCTCAATTGTCCAGAGATCAAAAATAAATTTCTAGGGTACAATCTTTTAAATTTTTTATTTTGATGATTTCAAAATCACCTATTCTAACCACTTTCAAAATCTAATATTATGACATGTTGGAATGTGTAGAGAGTTTGATGCATGCATGCTAAGCTCTGGACATGCCAGATCCGCACAACATTTGGACAAAGTTCGTGAAGATGGGTTCGCAGATTGGCTACGAAAGAAGGTACTATCTGATCATGATTGCGACCCCTATCTCCGAAGGGCAGGACTAATGCCACAAAAACAAGCGGACTGCTATGAAGGGTACGAGGTGAACGGCTATCGATTTCACACGGAGGCATATGGGGGAAACAAGTCAACAAATAGTAGCGGTGTTTGCATTAAAGGGGAGTGGGATGGAATTGACACACCACAAGACTACTATGGACTTCTCCAAGAGGTAATTGAACTAGATTACGATGGACTCAACAAGGTCGTTCTCTTTAGGTGTAATTGGTTTGACATAACAAACGGTGTAAGGGTGGACATTCAACATGGAATTGTTGAGGTTAAACATGCTTCCCGCCTTAAAAATTATGAACCATTTGTATTGGCACCTCAAGCAATCCAAGTGTTCTACCTTCCGTATCCATCGGAAAAAATTGAAAGACGCCAATGGTGGGTGGCAATGAAAACTAGCGCGAAGGGGAGGTTTCATGTCGAGGACGAAGTCGATGCAAATCTAGAATTTTTCCAAGATGAAATGCCGGATCATTCGATCGAGGTTTCAAATGGTGAAGAATTTGATTGGGATGGTATGGCCCCACAAGAAGACGAGTACGAGCTAGTAGATGACAACCCAATTGAGGAAGATGACGAAGAGTTGGACATGGAGCAAGGTGTCGATGAATTTGGTTTCAATGCCTATGATGATTCCGATCAAGAGTTTTAATTGGTGAATCAATAGTTGTATATATGTGTGTTGTGTCACAATATATGTTTGTACAATTATTTTTTGGGTTTCTCAATTATTTTGTGTCACAATCATTTTGAGTTTTAATGGGTGAATCAATGTTTGTGTCACAATGTTTTTACAATTATTGTTCTAAATACCAAGATTTAAGTTACCAAAGTATTTAATTCTTATGTACTGATATTAATCATGTTGTTGTGATTTATAATAAAATATCATTTTAAATATTCTAAGGAGATATAAAATAAACAGAAATGCTACTGTCTCCAGGAACTAAACAATTGCAAGCGTAAGCCCATGCAATTGTTTAGATTCGACAGTCCAGAGTATTTGCAAGGGCATGGGGTTGAGTTGTTGCAAGGACCTCCAATTAAATATAATATCTAACATGTAGTTAAGTATTTGCAAGGGCATGTAGTTGAGTTGTTGCATGGGCCTCCAATTAAATATAATATCAGACCTTCATAATGTATTTGCAAGGGCATGGGGTTGAGTTGTTGCAAGGACCTCCAATTAAATATAATATCTGACCTTCGGTTAAGTATTTGCAAGGGCATGGGGTTGAGTTATTGCATGGGCCTCTAATTAAATATAATATCGGACCTTCATAATGTATTTGCAAGGGCATGGGGTCGAGTTGTTGCAAGGACCTCCAATTAAATATAATATCTGAGCTTCGGTTAAGTATTTGCAAGGGCTTGTGGTTGAGTTGTTGCATGGGCCTCCAATTAAATATATTATCTGACCTTCAAAATGTATTTGCAAGGGCATCTAGAAAACATTTGCATGCGTGCACATCAAACATTTGCATGCGATACAATTTGCATGGGATACCCTTGCAACAAGCTTTATGAATCCAGAAATGCCGTTTCTTTTGCATGGGCTTTCCTACCCTTACTAAAACCAAGTGCTGCCCTTGCAAAAAACTCATATTCTAGTAGTGATATCCATAATTTTTATCTTAATATTCGTGCCGATTTTGATCAATTCGATCTGAATCTGTAATGCATGCGAATATGCGATCTTTTTAAAATACGTGTTAATATATAACGAACGGACCGGATTCAAACTCAAAAGGTGAGATATCTTTGGATTGAAAGTGTGGCCTTACGATGTCAGTTGCTTCTGTTGGGCTTAGAACCTATTAAAATATCTTCCTCCTGTACCGTTTGATTTGGGCTTCCATTTAGTTTGGACTGGGAAATTTTGATTTGGGCTTCCTAAGATGGACCATAGCATTTTGTATCAGAAATATTTGTATTGGTCATGATTTTAGTATTTCAAACAGATATAGGCCCAATGACAATACTCGGCATGGGTGCAAACGGATCGGATATTATCCGACCGTATTCAAATCCGTATTCAAAAATTAGATTCGGATGCAGATATAATTTCAAATTTTAATTATCCGTATCCGAATAGTAGATATATATCATATAATTTAATATATAATAAGAAAGAAATTCTGTATATATCTACAAATATCCGAACAGTATCCGTATCAGATATGGTTTTACCACTATCTGGTCCGTTTGCACCCGTACTCGTACCCGTACCCGGCCCATCCGGCCTGCCACATATCTAATAGGGACTTGTGATACTCCTCAAGCATCAAACCGATTTTTCCTTTATCAGCAAAATTTCGGAACATACAAAAATGCTGTCGTTTATAGTATTTTTCTGCTAAGGTAAAACGTTGTCAATGATATTGTTTCTATATATAGAGATAAAATATTATTATTGACGGTGTTTCACTGTGCTGCTTCATTTTTTTAATTAATACATTTTATAAGGATGAAAGTTGTCACTGATAATGTAATGCTGTCAATAACAATACTTTTTTATTAGGTAGAATGCTGTCATTTATTATATTTTGAAAATTTGTTAATTTCATATCATAAGTTTAAAATTATTTCTTTTTAAATTTATCATGCCTTTACGTGCTAAACTAAGATAAGGAATTTACCTCATATATTTCTCTTTGATTAATTTTTGGAAACCTCAGTAATTAATCTATCTGATCAGATGAATATAAACCATTCAACAAAAGCGTGGTGTATTGAAGCAACTTTCTTAAAATAATTATTGTTATTTGGCACCCAATCTAGTAAAATATTTACTGAAGTTGTTATGCATATATGTACTGTTTCTTAAATTAATTTAGATTTTGTAATTGGTGAGAATAAGAATAATACCTTATTATCTTCTAATAGGATAGCTGGATCACAATTCAATGTTTTGGTAAAGATTATATATATATATATATATATATATATATATATATAGAGCTGGGCTATGGTGAGTTGTGAAGTAAGAGGTCATTTTTACTTCACGCTCATATTTTCATTTTGAAAATTCAAACAACCGATCCGAACCGCTCAACATGTTCTCTATATTGAAATGTGATTGGATACTAAATTTTACATTTTTGGAATTTTTTTACTATTTATTAAGCCACTTTGAAAATCGCTGATTCGGTGGTGCAGAAAATTTTACTGTTTTTTACTGTTTACAGTGGATCAGCGATTTCAAAGTGACTTAATAAATAGTAAAAAAATTCCAAAAAATGTAAAATTTAGTCTCCAAGCACATTTCAATATTTAGAAAATGTTGAACGGTTCGGATCGGTTGTTTGAATTTTCAAAATGAAAATATGGCGTGAAGTAAAACAACATTTTACTTCACAACTCACCATAGCCTATATATATATATATATTTACTTGGGGCATAGTAATTATTGAGGGTTGAGGCAATCCACAATACCAGAGGTGGACCCAAATTCTCTATGGTTTTGATGATTAAGTTGATAAAAAAATTAAAAAAATGCTGCACATCATCCTTGAATTTCCACTAGAAATTAAACAATTAGGAAATGTAACTAGGATTCCAATACCTCATATATTCTTGTATTAACATCCTATAATTAATTAATACTGCAATATTAGATAAAAACTGATCAGCAAGTCAAACTCAAGATTTTGATCAAAATCTCTGTTTGCAAAAAATAAAATAATTATAAAAAGAGAGATAGAAAAGAAAAGGAAAGGAAAGAAAAAGGAAACTAGAAACAAGAAGGCTGTTATCAAATGTTTCTTCAAACCCATATATATATATGAGGAGGGATCAGATGACATCTCTTTTTGGTGACATCGAATAACACCATGCATTTTCAAAGTTTTCAAAGTCTAAACAGTCGATCCAAACCGTTCAATATGATGGATATATTAAAATGTGCTTGCATATCAAATTTTACATTTTTTTGAATTTTTTTACTATTTATTAAGTATTTTACAAAATTGTTATTTTCAGACCATTGAATTTTTGTACCCATCTTAATAAATAGTAAAAAAAATTAAAAAAATGTAAAATTTGATCTGCAAGCACACTTTATTTAGATAATCATGTTGAACGGTTGGATCGACGATTTGGACTTTGAAAATGCATATATGGTGTTATCCGATGTCACCAAAAAAGAGGTGTCATCCGATCCCTCCTCTATATATATATATATATATATATATATATATATATATATATATTTTTTTTTTCAATATCATTGAAACTAATTAATTTTGTACTAACAAAAACAATTCTAAAAAAAGATCAAGGAAAACAAGACAATCATATATATGTGCTTTTGCAAACTAATAAACAGTACTCTTGTGCGAAACAACAACATATTTAATTATATACCTAAAATGATCAACTTCTAGATTATATATAACAACCTCGTTAACATACATCATCGAATAAAAATGTCAAGAGGAATTAATGGATTAAAGATCTATATATAAGACATACTCCAAGAACATAAAATCAGTAGGATCTATAACCGAAGCTCGAGGTCAACATCTTGATCATCTTGTGTCTCGATCAGAGTATCAGCACGCCTTCTCTTCGCCGGATCATCTTTCATAATTCGATCTTTCATGAGAAACCCATTAACACGATTTTCAATAATGGAAGAATTAGGATTAGACAAAGAAAGAGTGCAAACCCTAGAAGAGACAGATGCATCTGCATATGCTCTCTTAGTTAGACCGCCCATAGCATCATCGCTCGAGTTGCATGCGCTTCTTTTGAATGTTGATGCATGAAGGGTACTAGTACTAGTACTAGTAATATGACCTTCATTTGCATTCAGATGGAGATGTAATCCTTGTCGAAGCCTTGCACGGTCTCTTCGGTGTACATTCATGTGTCCACCAAGTGCTTGTGCTGAACGGAATTTGCGGTCACAGAAATTGCATGAATAAAATCTCGGGGCCGGCCAAACAAAGAGACACTCGTAGCTATTGGCGAAGAATTCTTGTTCGACACCGTTTTTCCACGGTTGGGTTTGCAATTTGGATGTCAAGATTAGATCATAAGGGAAGGCAAAATAATCTTTGGTGTACAGAAGCTGCTTATCTGGATCCATGATACCGGAAACTGGATGATAGCTAGTGTTGTACCGCAGAGATGGTTTTAAATATTATAATCTGAGAGAGTATATATGTAATGTAACTAATTAGTTAGAGACTGAGACGCTACCTCCTCTCCTTACATTGGCTCACAAGTCCCACCAAGCAGGGTACAGTTACTACAGTACGTACATGGAGACATTGGAGAGGTGAGGTCCCAGCAAAGAATTCTGGATTCTCTCTCTCTTTTCTTTTTTTAAAAACTGTAGCCTGTAGGGTATCCCTTTCCCTCGTATGGTAGAATTCGCATCACCCCCGGTACCGTAATAGGGAATCTTTTACAATTACTTGATCCAGACCGTTCTTTTCCTGTAGGGTATCCCTTTCCCTCGTATGGTAGAATTCGCATCACCCCCGGTACCGTAATAGGGAATCTTTTACAATTACTTGATCTAGACCGTTCTTTTTAACTTGGCACGAATCTCAAAGCCCAATAATACTGCCCCTTCTCTGTCAGTCCGAATCCCAAACCGGCTGGGAGTTAATCTCAAACCGTAAAGTGAAGGGAATCTTTTACGGTACCGGAGAGGATTTGGATCCCGTATGGTATTGGTAACTACTAACTAGTGATTCTGAATTCTGATCTCATCAATCAATCAGACATAAAATCCAAAAGGTCTCTTTGGAAATTAGTTGGAAACTGCATGTATTTCAAAGAGTAAGAGTAAGACAGCTGCATGTGGGACCCGCCCCTAACTACCACTCTCCATCTCTGCCATGATATCACTGTTTGACTGTTTCCATCTCTGCTTCCATTTCTTATTTCACATTATTTCCTGACAAGATTGATAATAAAGAATATTAACAGGTAGCTAGGTTTCAATTTTTTTTTTTACATTTTGGTCTGGAAATAAATTGATATTTTTAATAATAAGGACCGAATTATTAATTCGATCGAGAGGTGGATGATGGAATCAATTGTTCAGTTCACCTTTTGTCATAATTGCAGATACCTGATAATACAAATTATGAAAAAAGAGGGCGACGGAATTGGCATTGATTCAGTCACCATCATGAATCATGCAAATTTTGAAATGAAAAAAAAAACAAATTATTGATTTGATTCTTACTATTTTTGAAAAAAAAAAAATCAATATATATTTTTGACAAATTTCTAGAAAAAAATTGTGTAGGTTTGGAGTTTAGGCCAGTTTTAACTATTGATTTTTCCTTGTATCTTCGTACAGAATTTGCTATTCATTGTCTAAGCATTCAATAATATGCTAGTAAAAAAAAACTATTATTTTTGCTTGTCAAGTTGTCAATTCCATGATATAAAGGACGACTATGAATTAATGACCCGTGACTCCTCTCTGTATAAAAAACTGTACAAGTGTTTGGTTTTATATATATTTCATAAGAATAATTATCGTTAAAAAGTACATTGTACACTTTCTCTTATAATTCTACAGTCCCTGAGATGTACAAAAATACCTAATTCTAATTGTACTGTTGGATTTTTTCAATTACAAGTAATTTTTTTTCCCATATGCTCTGTCGCGCGCGTTATGCAACGCTTTTATCATAAATAAGTGAAACATTATTAAAAAAAAAAATTTATGTTTTTAATTTACGTACTCGTAGTATATCTTCATTCTAAAAAAAAAAAATCATCAAATCTCGCACACTACTGGATTTTGTCATAATCAGAATCAAGATTTTTTGGCTTATTTGTCGCAAATTCTTCCCATAAAAAATTAATTAGGCAAAAAGGAAGAACGTATATAGGGGTGAAGATGCAGCGAATACGGAATACGGAGCGGATAGTGGTAAAATCATATCCATATTTCTTTTAATTTTTCGATATCGGATTGGATATCAGCCGGGTACAGATACAGATACGGATCAGATCGGATATTTATTAAAATAATATTAAAAAATACCAAAGTTTATAATATTTATCTAATTTTAATAACATCAAAATTAGAACCTGGTCGATCTTTTCTATGTCTAATTACATTAAAATCTCCACACAGTGTACACATCTCATTCCTACCTATTCTACAATTATTAAATTCTGTTCAGAATTCCTTTTTTCAATTTATAGCCACACTGAGTGGGAGCCTAAACCATAAGCGGGGTGGGCTGACAACAATGAGGTTCATAATATATATTAAAATATATGATATATATCTACTATTTGGATACGAATAATTGAAATATAAAACCATATTATATAAGTATCTCTATCTATACAGATATTTGGATATCGGATATCCACATCTAATTTTTCGAATACAGATCGAATACAGATCGGATATTATCCATACCGTTTTCACCCCTAAACGTATTGGCCTAAACTATTTTTAATATTAAATTGGACAAATAAAATATATGGAGCATGTATGAATTCATTCTGTATTTCTGACTTTAAATACCTAGTTTAATTATAAGTGATTTATCGTTTATATCTGCCAGATCCTTAAACATATTAATTTCATACGGCATCGATCACTCTCATTGAGTCCACTATCAATTGTCTCAAAATTAAATAAATAATACTAACTTAACTATGAGTTTAGCGCCTAAAATAATTCATAGCTCGTGGCTCACTCGAGATCGGCTTGAAAAAGTTGTTAATTAACTTATCATTATATAGCAAGTTCAAGTTTAACCCAGCTTGACTCATTTCTCAACTCATTATAAGAAAAGATAAAGTTATTTTTCGAATCTTTCACTATTCCTTTTTGTGTTCGTCATGAGAACAAGAAATTCGTTGCAAGAAAAAGTTTTTTTTTTCGATTTGTAATCTATGTGTGACTCACAACACCAAATCGACAAAAATCTTTAATTTATATGTTGTTCAACTCGGCTCGTTTCCAGTTATAAGTTAGGCTAGGTTAATGCAGAGTAAAAGTAAGGCATAATGAATATTGAGTCGGATCAAATTGGAGAATTTAACCAATTTTAGTTTAGTGGCGGTAGCAATTTTGCTTAATACTTTGGTTTCTATTTCAAAAGAAATTGCTAAAGTAAATTTACATGAAGACAAAACTGCACGTATAAGACTTATTGGACCATTTGTTATCATCCCTTCCCTTGTAGTCAATAAGAAGAGAGTTCTAAATACCTTACAGGTTACAGCAAATATAATAATTTGGTCATATCTAAGTAATTATCGACAAATAACCCTAATTTACTGGACAAAAAAATATTTTTAAAAATGCTCTCACCTATAGAAAATATATGTACACGCATCTATGTTCTGAATAAATACCACCTAATTAAAATGGAAGAGTCTTTTTTCTTTTTAAAGAAGCTGCAAAGTTGTGAGCAGAACTTGAGCTCTCGACTTTTGAGTAGCCACAGTCCTTAAGACTTTTTTTACTAGCCACCTGCACTACCACTCCATCTATAAAATGGAATAGTCATTACCCTTTATACAGCAGAGAAAAGGGAACACAAGAATGATTTTTTTTTTTTTTAATTCTTTGAATGGAATTCACACTTAACTATATAATTTTTACTTAATAAAGGCAAAATCTCATTCAAGATTGAGTGTCAATTATAAATTTTCATGTTTAATATTCATATTAGAATTGGTCATGTATAAATAAGACCAATGCAAGGCTTAATTTATAGTGACTGCGATATAAATTATGAAAGAGTGTGAAATAACAATTGCAATAAACAATTTGGCCCACCCTTTAAATATGATTTCCAACAAGTATTAATTCATCAACAGATTTACAATTTGTAAAATTTGCAACAACAGACCGTGGCTTGATATGGTAGAAAGGGACACAGCTACTTGTGATATATTTTTTGAATAAAACAGTTATCTACTCTACTTCAAAAAATTAAAAGGAAAAAAAATTAATGAGTTCAATTCTCAAAGTTGGCTCTTACATCTCAGATTCTCTTGCATAAATATTTTGCACTACTCAATATCAGACAGATCCACAAATTAAAAAATTAAAACAAGATACAAGGTCCATCAAAAGCCTGTTCACTTCATCAAAAAAATTCGTACCAGCAAAATCAGACTAACTATCTTCTTTAGTTTACCAAACAATTCCCAGATCACACCTGTTTTCATTTCCAGTGCGTGGAACTAACTGGTGCCAATGGCTCGAACGAGGATCTGTTACTCCATTGCAGAACTAGTTCAGACTGGCAATATGCAAAATATATTTGAATTAGTTAAATTTGTAATTAAAAGACATGCACAGATTTCAAAAAATATTAGTTGCTACCAATCAAATTATGGAATGGAGTAAAATTGAAATTGTATGGCTCCTCTTTTTTCAGACTAAAATGTATTTTAATCAAACTGGAATATGTCCCTATTAGCATAAATCAAATTAAATTCACATGATCCGTAGCAAAATCTATATTACTAGTCCCCCACTGCCCTAATTTCACAAGTAAAGGATTAGTACAAAGAAGATAAAGAGATGAAACATACTTGAAATATTTAAAAGCAAAGTATCCATGGGAACAAGACCATCATCGCCCCATTGTATCATATCTTCAACGTCTACATACCATTTCATCATTGACATTTTTCCATTCATCATTGGCAAACACGTTACTTGTTGGTGCAGCTATGGATGCTAATTAAAAGCATGGCATAAAGAGCCACTTTTGAATGGAATCTAAATAACATTCCTGAGTTACGTCAGAATGGAATTTTTGAATAAGAATAAATAAAAAAAGACTTTAACCCTAACCCTAACCCTAACCCTAACCCAAATCCAAATACCATGTCCATCTCTCCTAGCCGTAATCCCTATTTCTAATCTAAATTCCATCCCCCAACCCTCCTAGCTCTAGCTCCAACCCACCAATTTTATTCTTCTCAAAATAGGAAGGAAATGTTTATACAGCAAAACATAACCAAGCGCAGCAAGTACCAACTCATTCATCAGTTGCATATAAACTGTCTTATACTGGAATGAAATTCCAAGATCAAAAGGAGGAGTTTCCATCTCCAAAACCGGAACTCCTTTAAAATGCATATGATCATATGATTTCACTCCATGTATAGCAGATCAAGGTTAAGTTTCATAGAACTGTATTCCTTGCTGGGGCCAGTAGGAACTCTCATGTGATACCTGTGTATCATACAAAGTTTACACTTGTGGACCTTCATGTTTGATTCGAGAAAAACACAGTGACTCCTTTACTTTGTTTTCTCTATTTCTCTTCACTAACGACTTGATTGAAATAATCCTCTTATCATCATATATAAATCACATCCTCCAGACCATCGTGATTAGTGCCAAAATATTGTTAATTCTAGAATGATTAAGACTAACAACTTTTGTATCGATTATTCTATTAATATCAGAGGTTGCAATGTGTCGTGGTTCTTGTTGACGGATATTAGCAGTTATTCATTCTAAAGAATTCATAATGGAATAATTGGGAATTTGAGTCTCTGATTTTAACACAATTAAATCTAAGTTAAGGAGAAAGGAAATACAGAGGGGTATAATTGGTAATATGAAATTTAAAGTGTGTGAATTAACTATAAGGATAAATATGGAAGAATTGGAAGAGTTGAGAGGTAATTATAATATATTGAAGTCTTGAGGGATAAATAAGAAATTTAGCGAGAGTTAGAGGGTACACAAGAAAATAACCCTATTTTTTAAACCAGCACATCTCACTGTTGAACAATATATACTTCTTCGTGACAAATATTATGCTTTCTTTCATAATGGGATTTAATAATTCCTAACATATATAAGTTCCTAACCAAAATATTGAAACCTACCAGCGAATGGCGACATATGAATTGTTTCAAACCAGACAAACATGGTGCCAACAATAAAAACTTTAATACCTTCCTCTCTCTCACTTTACTTAAGAGTTGCAAGATGTTTCTGCTTTTCTCATCAACATTCTGTAAATTACATACAAAACCATTAATGATAATCAATATTCTACCATTAAAAACTATTGCTAGAATTTAGGGTGAGCTATATGTAAGAAATATTGCACACTCTTTTCCTTGCAAGCAACAGATCATGTGATATGGTAAGTTTCACAGAAGATTAAGAAACTATTGTCTGGCCAAAAAGTGTTTGAGGTGTAGTTATATTATAGGTCTAAACAACTCTTTAAGATAGATGATGCAAGCACCAGAATATGCACAAAAATACGAACAAAAGGGATAGCAAACTAAGACACCATTATCCAACAATAGTAATGAATGCTTCCTGATATATGAAGTACCAGATGTCAAAGGAAAATGAAAGCAATAAAGAAAATGACAAGATACTTTACCTCCACGTCCTGGTCAGTTACCATCAAATGCGAACATGGAGTGACATTTTGACTAAAAAATTATAAAATATAACACAAATAAGACCAGCAATAATAAAACCTTTGCTCATTCTAATCCTAACCAAATAATGATTCTACTGGCTGCGTATATATGATATGTTTAAGTGTTGACGGAGAGCACGTGTGGGAAAATACAGAGAAATACATCAAGTTTTATTCATGTGTTGCTGTGGGGAAAAGAGAGAGGACTGGGGTAAGTGTTAATTGTACCAAAGTGTATCCGGTGTCCCTCCTAATAGAGGTTACTGAAAGCATGTGATCAAAACACACTCAGGATGAATAAGGGTTGCACGTGCATGATTCACTTCAGTTCAAAATCGCGCAGTCTGGGTCTCCTAGTTAAGGCCGAATGGCACCTGAGAACAGACATGTTGCTGTCAGATGGAGAAGCTACACAGAAGCCATGAACGAGCACCTTGCAATTCTGGAGCTCCTATGATAATATGAACTGGTTCTTCTAGTTAAGGAAGAATGACACTTAAGAACAAACATGTCTCTGGTGGTTAGAGCTACACAAAGAGCCATGAACGAAGACCTTGTATGTGTGGAGCACCATGTGTGCCTAGTCGAAGAAATATAAAGAGAATTGCCCAGGCATTTGGTCGAACATATTGCAAACAAAACAGCGCTGAGTATGCACATTGCAGTTCAACTGCATGTAGCACAGTCTGGGATGCCTGGTCAAAGATAGCATGGAACTGATGGCCAGGATCATTGATGGAGACGGTGATGCATTGGTCAGATCCATCTAGATTCATTTGGGAATTTGAGAATACACCTTGCATGCGTGAAGGGGCACATGATGGTTGTTTCTCTTGTAAAACAATCTAGTTCCCCCCCCCCCCCCCCCCCCCCCCCCCCCCCCCAACCCCAACAAACATTGATCTCCTTTCAAGCTATCGAGCTAGCAAAAGAGGAGGTCACTGAAGAGGAAGGTAGCGTTGGTCAATGGAGAAAGGAGTAGGGACATGAATGATGAAGGAGAAGAGAGGTCAAAATAGGAGGGAGGGAGAGAGAACCGGGATGAGAGGGCAGGCTTTCTAATTAGTGGGTTTGAGTCCAAACTCGGCCCGGCTCAATTTATGAAGCCTGAAAAGTCTAGCTCGAATTCGGTCCGGATTTAAAAAGATTGACTTGGACTCGGTCCGGATTTATCGTATCGTATTTTAGAAATTCAAATTGATATATCAAATGTTGTTTTAAATTGATATATCAAATTCAAGGACTATCCGGACCATCCGGAGGAGGAGACGCTGGGTTCACTATCTCCACTAATTTTGGCACAGAGGGAGATGGGCTGTGTTCTCAGGGTTACAGTCTGACTCAGATTGTACCTCCTGCCTATCAGTCAAGGTATGTTCAAACAGAGCCAATCCCGGAGTTTTCTGGACAGTCCTCACAAATTGAGTCTGGGTGAGTCTGGACAGACTACGATTTTCGGTCCTGGAGTCCAGCAGACATTCGAAATTGAGGAGGTTCATGACGAGCCAGTTCAGTCTTTGGAGGAATCTACAGACTCAGCAAAGACTGACGAGACGCCACTCTCCAGGCTGGGTCAAGGGTTCAGGAAGAAAAAGCAGAGGACGATATTTAGTCCTGATCCGTAGGCTTTGATTTGTAGTTTGTTAGATGTTTTATCAGATACTTATTTGTTAGATATTGTCACTTATTTATTTTGTTATTTTATAATTTATTTTATTTGTTTTGTTGTTATTTATTTATTTTATTCATTATATCATTATCTTGTCGTACACAAAAAATATTTCAAACGAAGACATATCTAAAATATTTCAAACGAAGACATATCTAAAATATTTCAAACGAACGACATATCTAAAATATTTCAAACGAACGACAATTCTAAAATATTTCAAACGAACGATATTTCTAAAATACGATACGACAAAAAATATATCAATTTAAACAACATTTCAAACTAAAACTTAAACAAATAAAAACATTTTTATAATAAGAAAACAAATAACATATTCCAATTTTTTTTAAAAAAAAATTGGAGGACTGCTCCGGCATTATGCGGCTCCATTTCAGGATCCGCATCGGCATTCTGTGGTCTCCAGGAAATAGGACCGCAGAACACCGGTGCAGCTGTGGGAGATTTATAATTCCCCCAAAACAGTAGTTTTTTTATTTATTATTTTTTGAGAGATGCTAACTTTAATAATTTCAGCTAGAATTGCAACATTACCTGTACAACAACAACAAAAATAACAATGCAACATTAGCTAGATTCTCATTAAAGTAACATACATTTGATATCCATATCTACAACTAGAAAAATAACATTAATATTACTTGATATAAAAAATTGTAAGTACTTACAATTGTCTGTGAGGTCAGTTATGTTTCTTTTTTTAAATAAGATAGGGGTCAAGCCTCTAATTTTATATTTTATTGATAAATTAAAAATAAGATACAATCAAAATAGTCAAAAAGTAAGAAATTGCTCAATGAGTATTTGAGCAAAGATAAAATAAAAATTACATGTCTTGTACCACTTGACCAACCAACTAAAAAATAGAATAAAAATTGTCTCTAAAGATTCGATTGCATCACTCTCTCCATAATATGAAGATGGCAATCTGAAAACTCGTCTCAATTGCATAGGGTACTTATTTTGGAGAATAGCACACAATGGTTTGACATTTATCATTTCACCATAGCTATGTGAGAGCAATAGTAAAATCACGGCTTGTAAGGATTGGTAGAGAGATAAGGAAAATGGACATTCATTGAATAAGTGTGTCACCGTCTCTACATTTAGTTTGCAGAGGTAGCAAATGATTGGAAGGGACCATCCTCATTTTACCAAATTGTTGGTTGTTAGAATTTTATTTTGAATTGTCAATTAAACAAAGATTTGCATGCTAGGTGGTATGATGAAATTACATCCTTGGAAGGGACCATCCTCAGTTATGTTTCTATAAAAGATGTAATTTAAACGGATATTACAAATGGCATTCCAAATATTTCTTCTATTCATTTTGAGTTCAAACACAATAATAATAATACGGGGTGATTTGACCAGCATATTAAGTATGGACTAGGGATGTATATAATTAAAAAGATGATTCAAATATATGGGTAGAACTAGGGTGCTCTTGAGTTCACCAAGTCCTTGGTGAACTCAAGTCTAAAACTCATTGGATCAGCTTCAAACGATGAATCTGAACTGTTGAAATCCGTCTATCTTACGAGTGATGCGTCTACATGCAAAATTTTTAAAATTTAAAATTAATTTTGCACAGAGTTAAGTGGTCAAAAAACATCAAAAAATGAATGCATTAAATTAATTTATTAACCTTCTAATTTTGACCGCTTGAATTTATCCTAAATTTATTCAAAAATATAAAATTTTTACATGTAGACGCATCACTCGTAATTAAGGTAGGCGGGTTTCAACTGTTCGAATTCATCGTTTGAAGCCGATCTAATAGATTTTAGACTTGAGTTCACCAAGAAGCCTGGTGAACTTAAGAACACCCTAGTTTTACCCCAAATATATATATGAAACTTCATGTTTTGATATAATTCGCATAAGTTATATCATCTCCGTGTCATAAATTGTAAATTAGAAAAACCAAATAGAGCCCATGTATTGGACTTGCACTACACGCGCATAGTTTAAGTGAATAGTAGTTATGCTGTGACTTTGGTCTCGTGCCGTATCGTGTCCTGCCGTGATCAAAATGTCAAGGAGTGGTCACGTCACGCTAATGGTCACGCTACGTGAGTCACGCTGTGTTCAATTATTATAATTTAAGTTAGTTTATTCAAGATTCACCATTTAGTCAAGATCTAACGGTCCTAATTACACGTGACTCGCGTGATCACGTGCTGTGCCATGTCGTGACTAAATCTTTCGCGTGATGCGTGACGTGCCGTGTCGTGTCAAATTTTCAAAAGATAATCACGGCACGCGAATGGTCACGGAACAGGACATGCGAGTCACGGCACGTAACCGACACGCGTACGTACCGTTCCGAACCGTGCCTTTCTGTGACGGAACCACTCTACTATCTAATAGTAGTAGATCAAATTATGGACCTGACATTATTTATTTTATTTAATAACAAGTGTGAGCAAGAAAATTAAAAATTAGGGGACTCGTATTGAAATTAAAATCAAGTATTAGACGTAATATATATAATCAAGTTATATCTCATATCTATAAAATTCTTTGGGAATCTCATATTTTATTTACCTTTTCGTTATTATGAATGTTTGTAAATTCTTTGGGAATCTCATATCTATAAAATTATATATTTATTCAAGGAAATAAGACAATTCGATCCGGCTCTTAGGAAAACAAACTGGTGAATTACGAAATGAGGACATTTAAATAAGACAATCCGATCCGGCTCTTAGGAAAACAAACTGGTTGAACTGCTGGTGGACAAAATGAGGACATATTTAAAGAGAGCTAAGAGGTGACCATTGACCAAGCCAATCTTATATATTTTTATAAATTTTCATATAATTTTGAAAAGTGTGTATATATATATATATATATATATATATATTTATATGATTCAATCTTCATCATGAAATGAAATGCTACTAAATACGACAAGTTTGTTTTTTCCTAAGAGCCGGGTCGGAATTTTCCTATCAAATGGAAATAACCCATTTTTACCCGGAAAAGTCATGACCGGTTGATGATCGAGTTAGGTAGGTCACAAACATTTGGCTTAAAGGGGGAGATATAAATGCAACATATATAGCTTCTATATCTAACACCCATTTAGGCGAAATAGAATTCTCATATCTTTATAAAAGTATCACAAGAACATTTGCAAATTAATCATGGAAAACGGAGAGAGGTCCAACGAATGGTCTCTTGCCAATGAAACTGCTCTGGTCACTGGTGGTACCAAAGGAATTGGGTATGATATGCTGCTATTCTTTCACTATTTATAGTCAATATATATAAACATTGCAAAAGGGATATATCCAAACTATTCTGTTGTAGTAACTGGGTTTGTTTCCTATATACTTGTTGCATTTTCAAAAATTACAAATGTATGTATATCAACATGATCGGTATTTTTTTTGAAAAACCGCAAATTAAATCAGGTTTTGTGCAGATACGCAATAGTAGAAGAACTGGCAGCATTAGGAGCAACTGTGCACACTTGCTCTAGGAATGAAATAGAACTAAACAAGTGTTTGCAAGAGTGGAAGGACAAGAAACTAAATATCACTGGTTCAGTCTGTGATGTGTCGTCTCGAGCTGAAAGAGAAAAGCTAATGGACACTGTGAAATTGATTTTCCAGGGAAGGCTTACAATCCTTGTAAGTCGATCAGTAAAATGTTTTGCTCCCCTTTCAAATGAGTGATTTTGAATTAAGTTTCAGTTTTGCTGGTAAAAATGTTACTGAAACTGAAAATTTCATACATTTTTGTTACAATTTGATAACTTCATCCAACCACAAGGGACAGTGCTACGGTGCTACGCATAACATAGAGCCCTCCGTGCTACGGCTCACTTTTTGAGTTTGCAAAATCCGAACGGTCGATCCTAACCGTTCAACATGATTTCCATATGAATATGTACTTGCAAACCAAATTTTACATTTTTTAGAATTTTTTTACTATTTATTAAGCCACTTTGAAAATCGCTGATCCAATGGTCCAGCAGATTTTACTGTTGTGTACAAATTAGTGTTTTTTCAAAGTGGCTTAATAAATAGTAAAAAAATTCTAAAAAATGTAAAATTTGGTTTGCAAGTACATATTCATATGGAGATCATGTTGAACGGATCGGATCGACCGTTCGGATTTTGAAAACTCAAAAAGTGAGCCGTAGCACGGAGGGGCCCTTATATACGCGTAGCATATTAGCAAAATCCAACCACAAGAACACAACAACAAAGCCTATAGTCCCAAACAGATTGGGTAGGCTAGAAATGAAATCCAACCGGAGGTGAGAATTTCATTTTCATAAAAAAAGATTGTATTTTACGTTGATTCACCATGCCTATCACAATCCTCCTCCTTTATCTAACAACTAATATATCAAGTATTAAGTATAGCGTTCTACTAAAATTTTACATTAATGAATTTTGCATCCTATCCTCTATTCATATCAATGCTTACCTCTGCTTCGCATTCTTCTGCATTTTTAAGAACATTAGACATCAGTGTATTTTGATGGATTGATTGATTAAATAATTTACTAAGAAAAGAGTTGGAAACTTACCTCACTGCTACGGCACAGGTGGGAGTACAGATGGGCTAGGACAGGCCAACCCCAGTTGTACGGCGACGGCTGCTCAAGGTCTGTCAGCAGCTGGAGATACATCATCGACATCTAGTCACCGCTGAAATCAGGAAACATGACAGAACCAAAAAGGTCCATCACGTAGCCCCGTGTATATTTGCAATACAAAACATATAAAAGTTATAATAGAAACAATTTATAGTAAATGTAATAGAATCCTCGTATTGGAAATTGATTAATATAAACAAATTATAGAATTTACCTCTGAATCTCCAGCTCGGTGGAATCTGCCGAGAGACCCGCGCTGAAGTGCTCCCGTAACCTCGTCATCCGCATATGGAATTTGGACCTCCCATTTTCCCCAATGATATAGAAAGGATCAGCTCCCAACAACTCGCTGACATCACCTATGAATCTGGTGCTGTCAGATACGCCGCCAACGAGTGTGCCACGGATAGGCAAACCCCAAAGGACACTCACATCCTGGAGAGTCACTGTCATCTCTCCGAATGGCATGTGAAACATGTGCGTCTCGGGACGTCATCGCTCCACCAGTCCTGCGATGAGAGATGCATTGATGATGTTTCTCTCTGCCCGCACGATGTCCACAACCTGGTAGAGACCCAGGTTGATGAGGTACGGGTCCATCATCTCGTAGTACTGCATGTGAACGCACCGCAACTTCACATCTAAAAGTAACGTGTCATGCGTTGAAAAAAGTAATCAGCATGATGTTAACATAATAAAATTTAAACTCAACAAAATTTAAAGAAAATCTGAAAAAAGATACGTACCTCACGAGAAGCCAGTGAGACTCGGTGATCGTCGTGGAGAATCCACAGAAGAGGACTGATGTGCTCCGTGCTGCTGGTACTGATCGTCTCGTCCACTACTGGACAACGGGCCGTGCTCTAGGCATCATGATGTCAAAAATAACCTAAAATAGGCCAATTGCCGTTAAAACGTGCTAAAACATGCTACAATAACCTAATTTCGGTAAAATATACTAAAAACGACCAAAATAGGCTTAATTCTGTTTAAACATGCTAAAATAGGTCAATTGCGGTTACAATAACCTAAAATATGCTACAATAGGCTTCAGTAACCTAATTTCGGTAAAATATGCTAAAAACGACCAAAATAGACTTAATTCTGCTTAAACATGCTACAATAGGTCAACTGCGGTTATAATAACCTAAAACATGCTAAAACAGGCTACAGTAACCTAATTTCGGTAAAACATGATAACAAGGGACAAAAATGCTACAATAGCGCTTAAAAATGCTAAAATGGGTCAAATTGCGCCTAAAATAACGTAATTGTGCCTAAAATAACTTTAAATATGCTACAATAGCCTAATTTCGGTAAAATATGATCAAATGGTCTAATTTTTCTAATTATGCTACATTCGGCTAAATTACGCTTAATTAGCCTAATTATGGTAAAAAAAGACCAAAATACCATAAATATTGGTCAACTGTGCTAATTACACTAAATTACTCTAAATCCTAACCCCAAAATCCTAAACCCTAAACCCTAAATCCTAAATTAAATAAATTTAAATTTAAATTAGATAAAAAAAAATTACCTCAAAGAAGAGAGCAAATTCGGTTGAGAAATGAGAAAGTTGTGAGGAGGAGAGAGAAAAAGGGAGTATATATAAGATAAAATACGGGTTTAAAAAAAAAAAAAGAGTAAGCCGGCTACAAAATGGCCGGCTTAGGGGGGGAGTAAGCCGGCCATTTTGTGACCGGCTTGGACATTTTTGGCGAAAATAAAAAAATCTGGCCATAAATAATAATTTCTATTAAACTTTGAATATTAATAAAAATGTCGGCAAAACTATGCTGCATATTGATATCGAAGAAAAATATACATGTGCTGCATCAGATGCCACGCGTCACGCGGAAAGTTCTATAGTTGAAAAGATCAAAGATATTATCCCAACCAAACAAAGCTTATCAATTTAATTAATCAGAAACAAAATCGAAGTTTCTTACTAACTACTAGAAAGAAAGAAAGAAAAAAGAAAGGGCATGATAGATAGCACTTATTTTAAGGAGCCTAACATTTCACATGCCTCCAATTCGGTGGGGGCACGTGGCAAGGCGCCTAAGCTGGTCTCCACGTGTCGCGATCAAAGAGGGGAACAATAAAGTGCGGGCTGCCCGTGACGGTGCGGGCAGCTTATTGATGCTCACAGTTCGTGCTTCATAGACCGGTGCCATGACTTGTTCTTACTCGCGGAACTCTAGATTGCATCTGGACGTCCACTTTTTGTTACTATAAATTAATTAAGAGGAGGAGGGGCAAACTGTCAATATATATAATCAAATTATATCTAATGATTCGAATGGAATTGCTGGGCATTATTACCATCGATATTACAAATCAAAATTATAAGTACATACATTTGATTGTTTTTAAATTTTAATATATGAAGGCTATATTTTTAGATATTGGGAAATCTACTTCAAATGCTTCTCATTTCTTCACTGACAGTGAGCGATGCAGCAATAGTTTTGACTTATTAAATTTCTGGTTTCATGGTTAGATTATGATTCAAAGTTGCATGCTATAGTCGATTACCTTTTAAAATAAAAGATAAAAACAAAATTTACCTTTTCGTTATTAGGAATGTTTGTAAATTCTTTGGGAATCTCATATCTATAAAATTATTTATTCAAGGAAATAAGACAATCCGACCCGGCTCTTAGAAATACAAACTGGTGAATTACGAAATGAGGACATGTAAATAAGATATTCCGACCCGGCTCTTAGGAAAACAAACTGGTGAATTACGAAATGAGGACATTTAAATAAGACAATCCGACCCGGCTCTTAGAAAAACAAACTAGTTGAACTGCTGGTGTGCAAAATGAGGACAGATTTAAAGAGAGCTAAGAGGTGACCATTGACCAAGCCAATCTTATATATTTTTATAAATTTTCATATAATTTTGAAAAGTATATATATATATATATATATATATATATATATATATATATATATATATAAAGTTGTGCTATTATACATTGCAATGTATTGACCCCTCCGTGCATTGGACTAAAATTGTTGGATTCAAAGTCCAAATGACCGATCCAAACCGTTCATCTTGTTCTAAATATTGAAATGTGCTTGGAGACCAAATTTTACATTTTTTGGAATTTTTTTACTATTTATTAAGCCACTTTGAAAAAGTCTGATCCGGTGGTCCAGAATTTAGTTGCACTGTTTTTACTGTTCACCCGGATCAGCAATTTTCAAAGTAGCTTAATAAATAGCAAAAAAAATTCCAAAAAATATAAAATTTGGTCTCCAAGCACATATTAATATGGAGAACAAGATGAACGGTTTGGATCGGTCATTTGGACTTTGAATCCAACGATTTTAGTCCAATGCACGGAGGGGCCTATGCATTGCAATGCACCATAGCCCATCTATATATATATATATATATATATATATATATATATATATATATATATATATATATATATATATATATATATATATATATTTATATGATTCAATCTTCCTCATGAAATGAAATGCTACTAAATACGACAAGTTTGTTTTCCTAAGAGCCGGGTCGGAATTATGATTCAAAGTTACATGCTATAGTCACTACTAGAATCTCCGTTTATACCAACGGTCCTAAAATGGCTTGTTCCAACGGCTACCCGTTGGAATAAGCCCAAAAAACATCATTTCCAACGGCCGCCGTTGGAAATACTACCGTCGCAACAAGCCTCCATGGAAAAACGCAAAAAAACTGTTATTTCCAAGCGCTACCCGTTGGAAATAGTTTTTTAAGCCTTTTCCATGCGACGGCCGTTGGAAAAGGTACGCATGGAATAGTTTAACACCTGCCCCTGTCAGGATTATTTCCAAGGGATTGTGAACGGGGCCCACTTGAGTATTTCCAAGGATGAATGAGGTGGGCCCCACTTGATTATCTCCAAGGGTTGGCGAACCTGGGACCCACTAAGTATTTCCAAGGATGAATGTGGTGGGCCCCACTTGACTATTTCCAAGGATGAATGTGGTGGGCCCCACTTGACTATTTCCAAGGATGAATGTGGTGGGCCCCACTTGTGTATTTCCAAGGAGACTATGGTGGGGCCCACCGAGTTTTTCCAAGGGGTAGCGAACCTGGGACCCACTGAGTATTTCCAAGGGTAGATCAGGTTATTTCCAAGGGCATCCAAAGTGGGACCCATCTTGTTATTTCCAAGGACACGTGGGACCCACTTGACTTATTCCATGGAATGTTATTTCGGTGGATAGACCCATGGGAATGCCGTACTAACAGGTGTTTTATCAGTTTCACTCTATTCTGCTGTCCTCCCTGTACCAACCCGGTACTGTTCCATATTCCCCATTTCTCACCCTCACCAAACAAACACAAACACATTGATATCTAATTTGATCGAAAGCATATAATTAGCAGTTACACAGTCATCATACATTATAGTACCAAAATATGTGCAAAACACATTACAAAAACATCTCTGTAATGCACTTGTAAATATACCAGAATATACCCCTGTAAATATACCAAAATATACCCCCACATGTTAACCAAAATATACATTGTAGTACCTAGCTATGCTGATCAATTGTTAGAACTATATATAAGTCCTAACATGCACACATTTGCACTCTAGAATGGCTGGTTCACGTTGAAGCTAGACTGACCGAACCATTGGTTCATCTCAGCTCCATCTGTGGCAAGTTCATCGTTTCCAGGTTGATTTAATAGTGCAGTGAAAGACCCTCCCTGATTTTCTGGTGTAAGACATGGCAGACCCTAAGTACATAATATGGAAAGAACATGTTATTTTATATCAGTTCAATAGTAAGTTATTGGACTGAACTTGGTAATTGGAATCACAAATAACAACAACAGCAAGATAAACCCTCAATGTGGTTATAATTCACCTTTTCTTATTTATAACCCCCCTCCCTCAATTAATTTTTCCTGTCTGTAATTAAAGATCCCCTTTTAAAACTCTTTACCTGGGAGATGCCCGGCTGAGTGTGTGAAGCTCGTTCATGAGATGGTTGAGAGGTGGAACCGTGACCCTAAGCATTGAAAATATGAGCACGTGTGTTATAATTGGAAATGACAAAAGTACGATACGATTTATAACAGTTACAACATGAATTCTTAAGTAAAAGTAGTTAAATTGTGTACTTGAGACTAAGTTGAACAACAAAATATTTATTTAGTATAGAATGCCACTAAGCCACTACATCTCAGTAGCAAAGGCAACACATTACTGTTGTGCAACTACGTCAAAAGAATAATAAATATGTAAGTGTTGTGCAACTATGTCAATAACTTGGGGGGTGACTTAATTTGTGAATTTCTATATAACAATTTTCAATTAATATATATGGCTAATGTAGAAGCACCAATCAAACCTTACTAGATTGATGAATTTTATAATCACTATGGCTAAGAAGTAATAAAATTTTCTAATGTAGCAGCAGCACACAATTGTACAAGTAATGAATATGGCTAATGTAGAAGCGCCACACAAACCTTTCTTAATGTGCTACACAACACAGGTATCACATAGATGATATGATGCTTTTAACAAGCAACTTATAACCAAAGTGTCATATTAGAATCTGTCAACACAGCAACCTAAATTCAAATCCATAAATTAGTCATAAAATTTGTCATAATTACCTGTTCAGTGGGCACTTGTGACCCTATCATGGAAAATAATTTTTTGATGTAGAAGTCATATTGTGCTAGTTCTCTTTTCCGCTCGGCCCTTTCCTAGGCTTGACGACGATCACTGTCAGCCAAGAGCTCTTGTAATTCAGCCCGAGATAAGTTTCTCTCCTCTCCAGCGTTTGTCAGGCCCGAAACAGAACAAGGTGTGTGGTTGGGCCTGGTTTGTTTGTTTGCTTTTTGCACCTTATCGTCAAGCATACTTCCAAATCCTCGCACCCGGCCATGGCTTGCTCCACCTACAGCTGACAAGAACATGGTGCTCTCATCCATGCTGGAATTGGCCTCATCAGCAATCATGTCGTTTACTTTTTGCTATGATTTGCAACATACGAGAAATATGTAATATTGTTAAATTCAGTTAAAATAGCTACTATGTTCTGATAATTCATAGTGTGCACATGAGTGGTGAGCTACCTCCCTTTTGCATTTCTTCCAATTATTCTTTCTTTCTTTTTCCAGTTGTGTTTTTTGTCGGTAACTAATGCTATGCTTAATGGTTTACATTGAACATCACATACCTGATTGTGGTACCTTTTTTGGTCATGCAATATTGATATAATAGATTGCTAAATTTATGTCATTTGAGGCGTTGCAGTTGAGGTTTGATAGTGATTGTAATATATGCAAGTTATTAAGTCTATTTGGATGTGGGTTACCATGAGCAGCCATACAATGGAATTTTGACTATACAATGGAATTTTGACTAGAGACAACAACATTTACCACCGTAAACATATTACCAGGGAAGTAACGTGTTTACTTAACATAATGTACTAAGGTATGACATTTCAGCAAATATATGTACAGATTACCACTTACATAGACTGATTGTGTTTGTTCATTTGTAAAATGCAAGGAGACGATATCCAAAGCTTCAAGCTGTGTGTTAGCCTCGGTTGTACTTGGATCAATTACCCCATTAGCCTCATTGAGATCTGCTGGTCCAGACTCCACCGCAGCGGCGGCAGCGGTGACAGCGGCCGCAGCGGCAGCAGCTTCCATTTGGGCAACAATTGGTGATTTGCCATTTTCTTTAGCACAATGAAGATGGATGAAAAGTGCCCTCATTGGTGGCTGTTTTCCATTATTTAATTCTGTCTACACATGAAAAGGAAAAAACACGGGGAAACATGATCAACTATTGTGTCCTTAATTACAAATAGTTTTAATTTGCAAAGGTGATAATGAAGCATACCAGTTTTTCCAAGTGCTGATGTGCACTTGCTGATCCCCCGTGGTGGGAGATTTTGGGTCCAGTCTTTGTGCGGTTAACCTTGTTTGTTTTACTCAGTCCTTGCCACTCCTCTGTGGCAAAGATATCACAAAGGCCGTGCCAATTGTTATGGTCAAGGCACCAATGTGGGATGCATGTCTTCCATGCCTGTTTGTTATTGCCAAATTTTTGAAGCAACTGTCCCTGGCCTCGTGCAGCTCCTCGGTGTATCTTTTGCTGCTATGGCATACAGAACATTCCGACAATGGAGGGGATCTTCATCTTCACGGTACCTAAACTTCTTCTATAAAAAAAGAGGAGTGTATTGCTTCAATTGGCTGTACATGTTGTAAAAATTGATAAAAATTACATTAGTGATGTTGTTTGCCATGTGAAGGATTGTAGTCTTGTACACACTGACCCAAATGAATTTTTAGTTGTAATTTTGTTTAAAATCTGTCAATGGGTGTATTTAGCAAGAAATGCAGTTTAGTAATGTACAATTTCAAACTGCACCCTATTACAAACAGCCCCAAACTGACGCAGTTCTAGAATTACAGTTTTGGTGATTTTCGGACCCATTAAATGTAGATATTTCCATTAGCATTAGTATGACAGTTGTAATTGTTGTTGTAAAAGTAGAAATTGACCTCAGCAGTTGATGTATTGTGTTCTAATTCCAAGCATGAAAACATATTAAAAGACAGAGTACCAGAAATATGAACTCAATATTGTTCTTCGTGGTATTGTCGAAGGCATGGAAACTCCTTAATGGCCCGGGCATGTGGTTCAGCACAAGTCTATTGATAGAAATGTGAAGTATGAGCATGGAATTTTCATTTTATTTACAGGTCCTAAAAGGAATTCTGATACAAGTCCAATGGTCAAACCTGATCAAGTAGGGAAATACTCCCTTTTTTTCATATTTTCAAAATTAGGGACTTGCATGCTTTTTCTCATTGGATAACAGGATAGCTGATGAAATGCACCATTACTACAGAAAAGTGGGGACTTTAAGGCTTATTTCCATATTTTAAATAATCAACGTGGCTGTTTTGCATAATGGTCAAAAATATTTTGTGTGACTCGTCAATTGTGATTATTACAATGAAATGTCATATGGAAATAATCAATTGATCCAGTTGAGCAAGTACTCGTGTATTATTAATTAAATAAATATGTCTTTTAGCTGAACTACTTGTATTACACCCAATGCTATTTTAATATTTCTCTGTTAATGTAAAAAAAAAATAAAAGCCAGTACTTGATGTCAATTGGACAAATTTAGTTATCTTACCAATATTTTGATATCAATTGGACAAATTTCAGATATCCGAGACAGGTCAGTCGGTGGGATTGCTGGATGTTTTTGACCGAACACACACGAGGCGTTCGGAAGAAGGAAAGGTGTACGTCAACACGCGTGCACAGGCAGCAGCGGTAAGCGTTTATAGCATTGACATTGGCAAAATCCTTTCACCAATAAGCAAATAATATACTCCTTACATATGAATTAGGACTTGACATATATTTGTAACCAATGCAGGAAAGCTTCAGAAATAGTAAGGCGGTCCATGGTGATAAAAAGAAAGAGTATGACTGTGGGAGGAGGTTGTCAAAGGAGAGGATAAGCGAGGCGGCTATTCGGCTTGGCAACAAGTCAAGGACGAAAGAAGCCACCCGAGTGTTGGAAACAGTTGAAGCTTCTTTTGAGAACCCTACAAAGAGCACCGCCCACATCAGCTGACTCACAACGAAGGAAATACACAGAGAATGAGGTGTCGAATTTACTAGCAGCTGAACGAAAGGAGTTTGCTTCTCATTAGCTGCTCAACAAGAGCGCCACAAATCTGAAATGGACGAGATGAGAAAACACAATGAGTTCATACGACGGTTTGTTTTGGACAGCTCTTCAGTGCTCAAGGAATTGATCCTCCACAGTTTAATGCAAGGCCATTTATACTCAGTTTCTAGAGTTAATATGTTAATGCAATTGCATTTTCAAGCATCATTGCAGTTATTCATATTTTTCCTTGTTTTATAGGGGTCAGGGTCGGCGGGCACTGCTGATGATGGGCACAAAGAAGTCGAAGAAGATGCCCAACCATCAACCACCATTGCCGGAGGTGGAGAGAGAACCCTCAACCATCGCCGACCAATACTGCTAGGGGGGGAAGAACCAACTCCCTAAATGTTTTGAGTCTGCTAGTAAAAAACTATGTCAACTGTGACTTGCTACTCTATAGTTATGTAATAATTCTAATATATACTCATCATATGTGTTCAACTGTTTAAAGTATGATGTATTTATCTGTTAACTGCTATGGTTCAAAGAATGAACTTATGCTATGGTTTAAATTAGGTCCTCAGTAGATAAAGGAGCTGATGAACTTATACTATGGTTGACTTATTATGTGAAAAAAAATTTCTGTGAATTTGTGCTATTGTTTAATAATTACAATAGCTTATTATGTTGTATTGGTTCCAAAGAATGGTACAATTTATGCGTACAATCTGGGTACGCAACAAAAACAGATTTTACTCAAAAAATGGTTTGCCACTATTTCCGTCGGTTATAGCGACAGAAATACCTTAACATATCCCAAACAATCGCCCCCGCCGCCTCGCTTTTGAAATCCATCGCCATACCTTAACCTTGTTTGTCCCCTTCCTCTCATTAGTGGCTCTGGGCCCTTGTTTTTTCTGTCCCCTCCCACTGTCGTGACCTTATCAAGTCAGATACTCGGTTGTAGCCGTCGCAGCCCATACAGGTATATCTGTCCCCGTTTTTTCCCTTCATTCTTTCAAATCATTCAATTTTACTGTGATGAGCTGAGTTTAGGGTTTCCTGTGGACGAGTTAAATGAACTGCTTATTCTTCTATCAGAAATCAAGGCTACAGTGCACATGGATAAAGGAAGAGGGGTAGCTGAACAATAAATTGCTCATTTATGCTTTCTCTATCAGAATCAAGTCATCTTTGGTCCGTTTTGCTTCCTTTTTCAAATGCTCAGTTTTGCTTCTTTATTCAGCCAACATATTTGAGGATAAATGTCAAATTTGAGGTTGTATCACGAGGTTGGA
>JAJGRW010003248.1:0-12340 GCA_025461045.1 Carex parvula
TTTCCTAGATGATGAGTTGACGACGATCAGAAGATGGCAATGATAACTATTTTGTTAATTGTCACTATTTTTATAATAAGAGCAATAAGCAATTTAATTATACTATTTAATAATTTTTAATGCCATTATGTGTGTTAGCTTCAAAAACTATTATACAATTATGGTCGTTTATCACAATTGGTAATTATTGTCAACGTACCTCATCACGGCACCGCTACCAATTGACTTGATGGCTATACCGCATAGGCGGCTAGGCCTATACAATGTCATTCCATTGGAGTCGATGTCAAGAGACTAAATATTATATTTGTAGAAGGTGGCCCCAAAATAATGCGTATGAGATGACAAAAGCTCACCTCAGCATGCATGCCGCCACAATAATCATAGGAAATGAAAATCATTGGATAAATTTCGCTGGAGATCATTAAACTTGATCATTTGTCACGAATTGATCACTCAGTTTGATTTGTTTATTTTAGTCACTTTATATTTTTCCGTCCAAAATGCTAACGGAATGCTTATTCCATTTATTTTGGATGGAATAAGCTATTCCGTTAATATTTTGGATGGAATAGGAATATTCCGTTAACATTTTGGACGGAATGAAAAATTCCGTTAGTATTTTGGACGGAAAAAGTGTTAAGTAACTTGATTGGAACACATGACAAAATTAAGTGACTAAAAAAGAACAAATTAAACTTGAGTGACTAATGCGTGACAAATAACAAAATTTAGTGACCTCTAGTGAATTTACCCAAAATCATTGATCCTTGCTTGTCTCTGTTTATTAATCGGTTCCTGAGCTCGGCGTACCAAAATGTACCAATGGTTGGGTGGTGTACTGGTCTGACTGTCATGAGTTAAAAATAAGATGGAGAGGAAAGAACATAAGAAAATAAATTTTGAAATAGGCAATTCTATTTTGCCCTTTTTTAGTTGTGTTTGACTAAATGTGAAGAAAGTGAAATAGTAAAAGCGTAGAACAGTATTGATCAAGTATTGATCAAAGAGTCAATTTCATATATTTAAAAAGGATAATTTTTTAACAGCACTTGATTAATTTAGGAGCAATTTGTAATAGGGTTTAGGTTTGATTTATGTAATAACGATCCCTTATAAAACTCTTGTAAGCTCCTGATGGAATTAATGAAAGCGCCTACGGGCTTTAACCCAAAAAAAAAAGAAAAAGGATAATTTTTCTATTTCATTATTTCGTGAAAAAATTGACTCATGATGGAATACAAGAGGGACTAACTTGTACAGTACAAGATTTAATTGTAAAGTTCAAACTCAATTTCACTTTTTTTTTTTAATTTTCATTCTTGTTCAGTTAGAATAGAAACTCTATTTCAACCGATTTTTGTTTTCCTCACCAACCAAATAGGCCCTCTAGAGAATTAAAAATATTTAAAGTATAATAATTAACTGCAGTGAAATACTGATATGTTCCTTAAACGAAGACACTAGATTCTTATTTATAGTAGCAAAGAAAGATAACGTTAACAATTTTACGTGTAGTTGTTTTTTATCCGGATTAAAGATAAATGAGAGAAAACTGGTCTGTCGAGAAGTTGGTGCTAATGACACCCTTGAGCCGAACTTTTAGTTGATCGGGATCTAAGTTCATACCTTAAGACAAATAAGCTTAAATTCAAGCTCTATTGTCATCCCTCAAGCTTAGTGTGTATTAAGATTTTATCTAAAATCACAGAAGGTGAAGCTTTTGAAAGACATATATAAAGAAAACTTCTCAAGAGCTCTCGTTTCGGCACTTCAAGTGGAATTCAAATCCATTCTTCAGAAAAAGCAGAACCCTAGCTTCTTTAGATGTCCTAGTGGGCTGTTGTTCCAATAGTCATTGTCCTAGTGGCCTTTTCTCCTTTCACTAAAGTCATGACAAATCTACACTATATATGATAATATGCAAGGTAAATCCATTTGATCGACTACTATTCATCGAAAGAAACTCCTTCCTATATAAACGCTTACCCAAGCAAGGAAATAAGCAAAGAAAGCTTATGGTCGTGCTCAGTCCCAAAGAGGCCAAAGAGAGAAAAGTAGAGTGTTGTTTCTTAGAGAAAAACAACATATTTGAATCTCTTCGATCATATGTAGTTTTTCTAGTGTTAATTCTCGAGTTCGAGCCATTAAGTGTTAGCCCTTTGAGTTTGGGCTTTCATGTGACTATCCTCGAGGCTATCGAGGTTGATACATCGAACGTAGTAATTTTGAAGAAGGAAGCTAGGAATCTTAATATAAGATGACTCCTTAATGTCTGCTGCTGAAAAAATATCAAATTAAAGAATTTAAAGAAAGATTTTATAGAAGGAATAAAATATTTAAAAAAAAATCGTACTATTTATGAATTAATGTATTTAACAATATTAGTGTGGTTAATTCAAGATATGAGGAAATATGAATGATTTTTAAGTTTTGATGGCAAAACATGAGAGACTTGTAAGTATGGTTATGAAGTTTTGATTGGAAAATATTTAATTAACACAACCTTTTGATAGGTATACACCCAATTATTTCGTAAAAAGTAACTCATGTAATTTAGAATCGATTTGAAATTAATGGATCTTGGTAGAACACAAATGAATTTACGATTATATCATGTACATATATTTCAAGTTAATGCCAATATGAAAGAAAATATCTTATATATTATTTAATTTTTGGTTAGAATTTTATTATCTATTATCATCATTTGCATGCAATAACAGACCAATTAGTAATTACATATTTTATTTGAAAATATTAATATCTATTTCATTAAACATAAAACATGTTCATACTAACTTTCATATTTGTTTTTAAATAAAGATGAGAGGCAAATTTTCCGCGGAGACAAATTTAAGGAGGGGGAAGGGAGCATCCAGCCCTTCCATGGTTCAAAAATGTTACAAATTTCATATGTTTATAATATTTTAAAATAATATATAATTCACGTCTTCCGTTAATTAATAATTTATTTAATTCAAACAACAAATATGTGTTATTGTAACTATATCTTGTAATATTTGTTTTATTTTATCAAATTTAGTACTTTTTTTTTATAGTAAAGTTGGGGTCAAACCACCCATTATTTTTATATCCACTAGACCACTAGAAATCTCCCATTTGGGTTTCGAAACCTGCGACTTTCAATTTTAGTACCTTCTTTATGATAAAATTTTAATTCCGTTCATACAATTACATCTTTGAGCATGTCATTTTTTTCCCACGAAATCATTGTTTTACTATTAATTAAGGACCAATTCTTCATATTTTATGCTAATACATCAGAATTCAGTATGTATATTATAATTCCGAAATTTTATTTAGAACATTTTAAAAAAATAAATTAACCAATAACCATCGTTTCTGGTCAATTCTACATCTAACACGGCCGCAGAACACCGGAGCGGAACCCATTTGGGGGCCGCCGAGAATGCGGAGCGGACCCCCATATGGGGCCGCACTATGCCGGAGCGGCCCCTGTTCTTTATATCCCGAAATGACAGCGAAATTTCATTCCACACTCGCACACCTTCTCTCTCCTGAGTTAGCTCTCTGATCTGTAAGTTTTTTTCTCTCTTCTTTTAATTTTTATTTTTATTTCAGTAGATTAATAATTTTAATTAGAATAATTAATTTAGCAATAATTTAATTAGAATAATTAATTTAAAATAATTAATTTAGTTAATTTTTAATTGTAGGTTCTTCTGTATTGAATTGAAAAAGTGGCTCTTATGGTATCCATCTACACTGGAGGTGATGTTTAACAGGTCCTAATTGGGTTTACTATAGTATTGGACCTGTACTGGTACTTCCCGGTATTGCCGGGTACTGATTATTTGGGACTTAAATCAAATATATGTCAGAATTTGGGAGTTGGATCAGGGTCAGTATGACCTTAAAATTGATGCCAAAATTAGCATGCCGACTAGTTCGCACAAACCTGGTTCCAACTCTTTCCAATTCAAAATGAGGGAGTCTGGCAGGTATTGTACAACCAAACCATGAGTTTTTCTAGGGGTGCATACAAGATAATTGACCCTATATGTGGAAGGGTACCAGAGACCGGCGTTCGAACCCAGTTATGAGGTTAATCCAGTGGTCGTAGTCAGGGTAACTCATCCGGCTCTAGTCCGTCCCCTGTCCAAATTGACCAACCGTCCAGTAGTCGGGCCCCAGTTCAGAGGGACCGACCCTCCCGTCGGGCCCCATCCCAGACTGACCAGCCTTCATCTAGTCGGACCGCTCATTGGGGTCAAACTTGTGATCCGAATGAATCCGATGAAGAAGTGGATCCGGAAATACTAGAGGCAGAGGAAAATTGGGGTCATGTTGATCCTGAGGGTATGAGCGATTATTCTGACTAGGAAGATACCGGGCCTGTGCTCGGACTATCAAGGAAATTCAAGATGGATGCGGGTTTCGGATAATGGATCGCTGGTTTCAGCACCCGATTCATACTTTCAACGACACATCAGGGTTTATGGAAGCCAATTCGGGTTTGTTTGGAAGTAGGGCAGATTATGAGAATGAATTGTCCGAGGGACAAACATATGACTCAAAAGAGACAATGAAGAGCGCAATTGCCAGGTTTCACATCCTATGCAACAAAGAGATAAGGAATACGCACAGTGACCGCACAAGAATTAGGTTCAAGTGCAGGGACAGTTACTGTGGGTGGTACATACTCGCAAGGGCCACCGGTTATGGAACACAATGGCGTGTCTCCAAATGCCCAACACAACATTCATGCCACGCGGATGCGACAAGAACAGATCACGCCCAGTTGTCAGCTACTATGGTTGCCGAGTGTATATCCGCTCACATGAGAAACGATGTCGACTTGAGTATTCAGGCTGTCCGAATTGCTGTTGCTGAAAGATACAACGGTCAGATACCGGCGTACAACAAACTATGGCGTGGCCGTGAGTTGGCAATAGCCCGTCAATTTGGCAGTTGAGAGGGGTCATACTCTCTTGTAGTTCCATTGTTGGAGGCAATCAAAAGAAACAACCCATGTACTACATTGTTCTTTCATTTTATACGTCATTTCATTATCAATCAAAAATTCAAAATTGAACTTATTTTTTTAAATTTATTGACAGAAACATTGTTTGAGGTGACCTCATATCCCATTGGTGAACCTGGACCATGGAGGTATTTTCATAGGACGGCTTGGGCATTTGGACCATGCATAGCTGCTTTTCAACATATCAGACCGGTCATCACCGTTGATGCATGTTTCCTGTCAGGCCGGTACAAAGGTAACTAATTTGATTGTTTTCACTTTATTTATTTTAGTTGATTTCGGCTCTTACAAAATTAATTTGATTGTTTTACCACAGGTAAGCTGTTGATTGCAACCGGGTACGATGCTGAAAACCAGCTCCTCCCGTTGGCTTTTTCACTGGTAGAATTAGAGAGTTATGACGATTGTGCGTGGTTCATGAAATGGTTGCGCCGTAATGTAATCCGCTCCAGATTCATGTGTGTCATCACTGATAGGGAAAAGGGTATCAAGAAGTTGTTCAGACAAGATGATATGAGGTGGAATGAGGAGGATGAGGATCAATGTGTTCACCGTCTTTGTGCTACTCACATAGCCGAGAACATGAAGAAGAACGGTTGCAGTGAGAAGGCAATCCGTTTTTTCAGAATATGTGTGGCTAAGAGGAAGATGAGGAGATATGAGCAAGGAATGCAAGCAATGGGGCAGGCATGTGACATTGCCCTCAATTGGCTGGACGGTGCGGGTAAATATTTGGATCAAGATGAGAACGAGTGCCCCAAACCATGGAAGATATTCCAAGCACTGGACGGTGGTTACCGTTGGGGCATCATGACTACAAACGGGTCCGAGTCGCTTAATAATGTCCTCAGGTCCTCTCGTAAGCTAGCGGTTGCAGCAATAATTGAAGACACATTTTACAAATGCATGACATGGTTTGCGCAAAGGAGGGCCAAAGCGGAATGGGAAGTCAGTCAAGGACAACAATTCTCGTGTCGTGTGCATCAGGTACTTTTATTTGTAGTTCTTTCTTCATAATTTTTAATGAACTTTGTTAAAAAAAATCTGACTTCTTCATTATTTTTTAATTTTTCGTAGCTGATCAACAAACGGTTCGAAAGGTCCGATAAAATGAAGACGCTGGGGGGCTTTGGAAACAACAACGAGTTCGAGGTAACCTCCACACAGGAGAGAGTTCACGCTTTTATACCTGACGATTCTGGTCGGTTTACCAAGGCCAATTACAAATACACGGTGATAATCGGAGATGATCACACAGTAACTTGCACGTGCCAGAAGCCCTAATTGGAGAGAATACCGTGCTCTCATGTTCTGTCCGTGTGTCGTCTCCGAGGCATCGACCCTGGCGTCTTTGTAAGTCACTACTATCACATCTATACACTGATCAACACATGGAGCGCTCAATGGCATGTCTATGGAAATCAGTCGGAATGGCCTCAACACGATGGTCCGGTCCTTGTTCCAAAGAAAAAAATATTTCTGTGGGCAGAAGACAGCAAGACAGAATTCCGATGTGGATGGACGTTCTACATAATAGGAGAAGAGGACTCAAGCCGGCCGAGATACACAAGAAAGACAAAACAGAGCTGCTCGAGCTGCACGAGATTGAGAGTTAATGTTGCTTTTTTAATTGTACTCGTAAAAATATTGTTTATTTTCGGTTAATTAGACGTATTTGTAATTTCCGATAACATTAGCATTGTTCTATTGTATGCTTCTTTATATGGCTTCTTGTTCTATTGTAATGTTTCTTTTGATCAAACAAACGACGAATAACAATTTCAGATTAAACGACATTTCAAACATAAGTAATTACACACAACTTCCAGTACAAACTTTACATTTTTGATAAAAATTTCCAAAACAAAATAATAATCAACTTCAGAATCAGATAAAAAAAAAAACAGGGGCCGCTCCGGCATAGTGCGGACCCGGGTCCGCTCCGGCATAGTGCGGCCCCATATGGGGGTCCGCTCCGGCATTCTGCGGCGGCCTCCAAATGGGTCCGCTCCGGTGTTCTCCGGCCGTGTTAGATTTAGCATTGACCAGAAACAATAGTTATTTGGTTAATTTATTTTTTTAAAATGTTATAAATAAAAATTTCGGATTATAATTTGAATGGAATCACAACCTGCAAATCAATACGGATTTGATGCTAACAGAGTTCAGATCTTCTAAGATAACTCAAATTTTGAGTTTATTTTCAAATTATTCGATCATAATCCTTACTAAGATTAAAACAAACCCATAAATTTTGTTCCGAATTCTAATCGGACGGTCCAGATCTAAACTCAAAGTTTGAGTTGCCATAGAGGATCCGGACCCGTGGTAGCAAGTCTTTAGTGCAAGCATAATGGTCACATCAACCAATACAACCATGCAAGTAGGGCTGCAAACGAACCGAATCGAATCGAACTTACCTCCAATTTGAGTTTGGTTTGAATTAATTTCGAACTAAGTTTAGTTTGAATTAATTTCGAACAAACTCAATTTCAAATCGAACTTTTTACGAACTCAATTTCGAACTTTTACGAACTTTGTTACGATTAAGAGTTATGACTTATGGCTGGGCCATAGTTCGAAATTACAGTACTTCAATAAAAGTAAAAACTCAAGCATTCTGAATTCTAATTACACAGTATACCAAAGTTTATATCAAAGTTCGTTACAAATACCAAAATTTATATCAAACACCAAAATTTAGTACAATCAATCAAAGTTTAGTACAATCACATAATCTAAAGTTTTCCTAATAGCCAATCGGAGCAACATATCAAAGTTTTCAAATATCAAAGTCTTAGAATTATTACAACTCCAAATATTATCCTAAATAAAACATTAAAGTTCTAACGGTTCACGTTTGAGTTAATTTCAAACTAAGTTTGGTTTGCGAACCTATTTCGAACGAACTAGGTCCAATTTGAGTTTGGTTTGAATTAATTTCGAACGAATTCAATTTCAAATCGAATTTTTTACAAATTTTTTTGAATCAAACTCGAATCGAATTACGAACTACGATTTTTTTGTGCAGCCCTACTTGCAAGAAACTTTCCGTTGTTTCTTAAAATAACAAAGCAGCAACTGGAAGGGGTTATTAAATTTCAACGCTGACGCTGTTAGCAGGAAATGTGTGGTTCGAATTAAAAGGAACTGCCGCTGTTACTTTCTACCATCTCCTATTGTCATGTCGTTCTCCCCAAATCCAAAAAAGGAAATGCAATATGAGTATATGACCACAAATTTCTACATCTCCAAGAAATGACAAATTATACAAATATAGTTAATTTGTCTGACAATCGAATCTCCATTCACGAACTTTAGTTTGTTATTTTTATCACCACATATTTCTCTAATTACCTAATATTAATTATCATATATTTTTGGTAATAGAGTGATTACAAATTTACGATATTATTATGATTCTTTACTCTATGAAAGAAAAATATCATTATTTTGAACTAAATAATTGCTTGGTTAGCTTGTGCCCTATATTATAAATAAACCAATTTCTAAATTTCAAAATATTTACCATGATAATTAATTAAAGAAACAATAAACATTTTTATGAAATTTTGAAACATAAATATTTTACATGATACACGTCGTCAGTATTTGAAGTGAATTATTGACCGAAAGGTTGAATTGACACAAATTAAATATTTCTGTAAATTTTTTGATAGGACAACTCAAAATTTAGGTCAAATGTTAGGTGTGGTTGATTGCATGGAACAAATTAGGCTTAAATATAATTAAAGTTTGATCTTTTTTTTTTTGAATAAATAATTAAAGTTTGATCAAGAGTGGAAAGAAACGGAAGGTAACCATATGCATGTAAGATTTAGAAACGAAAACGATGGAGACATGCAAATTTTATTTGGGTTCGAGTCTATATAAATAATTTTATGTCGGTGTTTGGAGTATAATGAGATGTAATGTTTTATTTTTTATGTAAATTAAATATGAAATAATTAATATTATTAGTTATTATCATTGTTATCATAATTATTATAATTTTATTTGTTATTGTGACGGCACAAATATTAATTTTTTTCTCTTAATCAACTATATATAAAAAAACATGATGATAGTAAAAAGTTTTGTATACTTTACACGTTTCAGTCATATCTTGTTTGGTTGTGAAGTAAAAGAGAAAATATGGAATTTATTTATTATTTAAATTATCAAATAAAAAATAAAATATAAAGAGTAAGATAAAATAAGATATGAATTACGACGAAGTAAGCTAATTTGTTTCTCTAAACGGATTAGTTTGCTCCATATATAGAGCTCCTTGTCTCATTTTGCACTTTCTTTCTCTCATTAATTAATAATTTAAGTCATGACTTAAAAGTAATGAGATAATTTAAGTCACGGCTTAAAAAACAAATTCCAATCAAACAAGTCAATATTTAGTTTGGAGTAAAGTATTTAGTCCTCCAAATTAAGTAACAACCAAACATAGTCAAGATTAAAATTTTAGTAAATATGCAAAAATAATTACAGTGATCAAGTAAATCATCTGAAATGATTATGCGGCTATAACAGTGTTTACTGAAAATGACACGTGGGCTTTGGGCCAAACGGTAAATATGCAAAGATAATTTTAAAAGGCAAACCGAGGCATCAACTTGCGTTAGGCACTAGATCTTAGGCCGTAGGTGTTGGCCCGTTAGTAGTGTATTGATTTTATCCGACCGGTCCAACCCGACCCGCGCAAACCCGGGACCCGGACCCGGACCGACCCGGATCCGAGCATGAACCCGACCCGAACCGTCCTAAAGGGATGGGTCGGGTTTAAAACGGGTCGGATGCGGTTTTCTGGGCGAAACCCGACCTCCCCCCCACCGTTTCAACCCGTCTACCCGAACCCGACCCGGACCGGCCTAAACCCGATCCGAACCGACCTAACCCGACCCAAAACCCGACTAAACCCCCTCAAATCCGGCCGAACCCGGGTAAACCGACCCTAACCCGACCTAACCCGGGTCAAACCCGACCTAACCCCCCCGAAACCCGGGTCAAACCCTGCGGGACCCGACCCGACCCGAGCCAACCCGACCCCCCCCATCGAAATTTGAAATTTTTTTGAGTTTCAACGGCAGATTTTCCCCCCCCGAAAAACACCCTTAAATATACCCCCATTCTTCATAAATTTTCACATCTCATACTCATTATTCTCAATCTCTCATTCTCTCAATCTCATATTCTCATACTCTCAATATTTTTATTATTCTCAATTTTTTTTTATTGTTTAAAAAAAAAGAGTTGCAATTTATTTCATTCTACAAATACGCAAAGGAATACGAAAGGACGAAAGTAGAGGAATTACGAAGTATTTTTTCATTCTACCTCCCGCAAGATTTTTCCGCAAGATTAAAAGGGTAGATTTATTTTAGTAATTGTTAAATAATTAGAATTAGTTTAAATAGGTTAATTTAGTAATTGTTAGGAATTGTTAGATAATTTTAAGTAATTGTTAGTAATGTTTAGAAATTTGTAGTAATTTTGAGTAATTGGTTACTTTGTTAGTAATTGTTAGTACTTTTAAGTAGTTGTTAGTAATTTTTAGTAATTGTTAGATATTGTTAGTAATTTTTAATATTGTTAGTTTTCTTTGTTAAATTCGGATTTATTTTTAAATTTGTTAGATAAATAAGCTACATTTATTTGTTTGTTCAAATAAATGTTATATTTGTTAGATTTTGAATATGTTAGATTATTGAATTTATTTTGAATATGTTAGATTATTGGATAATTGGATATGTTAGATTATTGGATTTGTTAGAATATTATATTTTATTTTGAAAATCGGATTAGTTTGAAATATGTTAGATTTTATGTTTTTAAATTCGGATTTATCTTAAATAGGTTAGATTTTTAGTTATTTTTTATTTTTGAATTTGTTGGATAGTTAGATTTATTTTAAATATGTAATCTTTATTTTAATAGGTTACATTTGAATAATTTCAAATATGTTAGATTTTAGATTTATTTTAAATATGTTAGATTATGGTATTTAATTTTGAAATATGTTAGATTTTACTTGTTAAAATAAGTTATTTATTATAAATGTTAGATAAATAGATTTGTTAGATAAATAGTTATATTTTCTTTTTTAAATTTTGATATGATTAGATTATTGGATTTTATTTTGAAATTCGGATTTATTTGAAATAGACTCTTTTATTTTTTAATTCGGATTTATCTTAATAGGTTAGATTTTTAGTTTATTTTTTATTTTTGAATTTGTTGGATGTTAGATTTATTTTTAAATATGTTTATCTTTATTTTTATAGGTTACATTGAATTTTTCAAATATGTTAGATTTGAGATTTATTTTTAAATATGTTAGATTATTGTATTTAATTTTGAATATGTTAGATTTTACTTTTAAAATAAGTTATTTTATTTATCAATAGGTTAGCTAAATAGATTTGTTAGATTTTGAATATGTTTGATTTTAGATTTGTTAGATTTTTGTTAGATTTTGTTAGATTTCTTAGATTGTTAGATTTTGTTAGAGTTATAACAAAATCTAACAATCTATTGTTAGATTTTGAATATGTTAGATTTTGAAATTTTGAATATTTTAGATTTTTAGATTTTAGATTTGTTACTTCAATACCAATAGATTTGTTAGATTTTGTTAGAGTTATAATTTAAATTTTGAATATGTTAGATTATTGTTTTATTTGAATTCGGATTATTTTGAAATAGACTAGATTTTATTTTTTAAATTCGAATTTATCTTAAATAGGTTAGATTTTTTAGTTATTTTTTTATTTTTGATTTGTTGGATAGTTAGATTTATTTTAAATATGTTATCTTTATTTTAATAGGTTACATTTGAATATGTTAGAAATCTGTTATATTTTAGATTTATTTTGGAATATGTAGAAATATTTAGATTTATTTTATAGGTTATATTTTTAGTAGTTACATTTGAATATGTTAGATTATTGTATTTATTTTGAAATAGGTTAGATTTTACTTTTTAAAATAAGTTATTTTATTTATAATAGGTTAGATAAATAGGTTAGACATTTTAAATAAGTTATTTTATTTTGAAATAGACTAGATTTTTTTTTTTAAAATTCGGATTTATCTTAAAGGTTAGATTTTTTAGTTATTTTTATTTTTGAATTCCTTGGATAGTATATTTATTTTCCAAACATGTTATCTTTATTTTAATAGGTTACATTTGAATATTTCAAATATGTTAGATTTTAGATATATTTTAATATGTTAGATTATTGGATTTTGTTAGATTATTGTATTTTATTTGAATAGTTAGATTTTACTTTGTAAAAT
>JAJGRW010003249.1:0-23810 GCA_025461045.1 Carex parvula
AGTCTGCTTCCACCAGTGGATATTTCATCATGACAGCCGATCCCAGTAAGGAGCCAAATCACGGTCATGAACACGGTTTTGTCGGTGATGGCCCTCGACTATCCGCCGAGAAATTGCATATCTATCTGTCTGACGATGCGGGAGCTGATGTGACGCTACGTGCGGCCAAGGAAGCATACTCTTTCGGGAGATCTTGGGTGCCATTTTGCAGACGATTTGCGGCGGCGTGAGGTGCCCGGAAGTGTTTTTCGATGATGACTTGGAGATGATAGGCAAGAGAGCAAAAAGGAGTTCGTTCAAGAAAAACGAAAGATAAAGGTGTTGTTGAATTTGTAACTAGCTAGACCACTCAAGCTAGATCACTCATTCTTACTTGGAAAAATAAAACATAATACATAGCCCGGATTCTTTTCACCAAAGATGTGGATTTTTTAACAGTGTAGTTAAGGCAAAGAAAAACAATCCAATAATAGAACTGAAAGGATGAAATAGCGTTGGCACTTGGATGCTTGGCACTATGATTTTGTCTTGTGGGCCAAATGTTTGTGTTTTATTTTGGGCTTGCCTACATGAGGCCCAAGTGACTGAGAACGGAGTAGGTCCGATGCCCATCGGACCTACTTTTAGGTTCAACGAGCATGATGACCGTCCGATCTAATTTAAGATTTGTGCGCACGAAAATTGAAACAGACACGCACGAAGTTTAAAGCGTTCTGCACGAATCTTAAAGCAAATCGACGGTGATTAAACCCATTGAACCAAAGTAGGTCTGATGCCCATCGGACCTACTCTCAAGTGCAAGTGACTAGTATAAAAATATGAACTATGAAGCTTTTGTATTACAATAAAGTATACGAAAATCATTAATTAGTAGTATTTAGTTCCCTGAAGACTCATGGAATGCAAACTGCGCAGGTGATGTATGACACATTTAAGGAGAAGGTTATGAAGCTTAAAGAGGTTAAAGATAGTACTAAAGGATTTCAAAAGACCCGCCTTGATCATCCTTCAGAAATTGAGGTACTGGTTTTGAGGTAGCTAGCTATAGCTTGCTCAGAAAGGATTACTTTCTCACTGACTAGTATTTCCTGACTTTTGTTAAATTTTACTTTTCACACTATTATTTGCACAAGAGATAGTCTGTAAACAGAAGGACAAAATAGGAAAATGGTCCGAAATTCTGTGGTTGTTTCTTTTATTGAATATATCCTTTGTTTTTTTTTTTTTCCATGTGTGTTGGTGATAAGATCATCAGAGATACTGCAGAAGGAGATTCTACCAGCAGAGAAGATTTGAGCATCCCTTCTCTAGTTTACGTCTCTAGAGAAAAGCGAAAAGGCGTACCTCACCGCTTCAAGGCCGGTGCACTTAATGTTCTTGTAAGCTCTAAGATATTCTCTTCTTTATACCTGTGCAACATACAAATAGTTACCATCTGTGACTGTGAGTCATTAGTAATTACTGAAACTTCAACTACATATATACAAATCTCATGAGAAAAAAAGTAATGTTTTTATAGATCCGTATCATTAATTGTACCAGTAATGGTACTGGCCATTGGGCTGTAATACTTCAGAGTAGGTTTTGGTTCAGAAGTAACTGGAAGAAGATATCATTAGCTGCATGTTTTTTTCTCATTGTTCATGGTTTTTACTTTTTAACAATTACCCGATTTTTTTCAGCTCCGGGTCTCTAGTGTTATAACCAACTCCCCATATATACTAGTATTAGACTGTGACATGTACTCAAATGACCCAAGCTCGACTAGGCAAGCAATGTGTTTTCATCTCGACTCAAAATTATCTCCTTACTTGGCCTTTGTTCAATTCCCACAAGAGTTCTACAACATAAGCAAGAATGACATATACTGTGGTGAGCTACGACAACTATTCAAGGTAACGTTATAAGCCCGACCAATTTTTTTTTTTTTTTCCATTTTGGTGTTGTGTAACCTATGATAATTGTATGCAATTGATGTCATTTGAATTTTCTTTTAGACTTTTTGGGTTGGTTTAGATGGCCTCCGAGGGCCGGTCCTCTCTGGCACAAACTTTTTTGTCAAAAGGCGTGCACTATACGGTGCCAAACCAGGGGACCCATCAAACAGAGAAGGTAATAAGCCACTAGTTTAGATTTATGACGGGAAACTTTTCACCACTCTTGAACTAAAAAAAAGGCTATAATTTTAGCAGAGTTTAATGCTGTAGAGATCTCAAGACTTAAGGATAAATTTGGCAACTCCAATGAATTCTGCTTGTCATTGGTTGGAAAGAACAGTTATGATTTTGATGAGAGAATTGCAACATATGTCAAATCTCAGAAGGAGAATATACTCATCCTCGCATCATGTGAATATGAAGATGACACTCAATGGGGAGAACAGGCAAGTTCGATTAGTATGTACAGAAGACAAAATTTCTTAACCTTGAGGAATGCTAGGTTGAGTGATTGAGTCTGAAATTCCCAACCAAAATATTCTCAATAAAAAAATGTTTTGATTATTTATGCCTATTAAGTGCTTATTCTTTCTTGTTTATTTACTTCCTCCAGATAGGCTTTTTATATGGCTCGGTGGTAGAAGATTACTTCACCGGATTCCACCTGCATTGCCGTGGTTGGATCTCAACCTATTGTTTCCCGTCAAAACCTGCATTTCGTGGTAACGTCCCGATAAATTTCAATGACACATTAATTCAAACCAAGAGATGGAGTACAGGATTGTTCGAGGTGGCACTTTCAAAGCATTGCCCTCTTACTTTTGGATTGTCGAAAAACTTCAGTTCAGTTCTTCAAAGCATGTGCTATGCGTGGCAAGCATTTTGGCCGGTGTATTCATTTCCCCTGTTGTGTTATGGAACTTTGCCACAGCTTTGCTTCTTGAATGGGATATCCTTGTTCCCTGAGGTTTGACAATTTTAGTCTTCGCAATAAATTCTATGCTCTATAGTTTTCTTATTTACTTTCCTAGGCTAGAAATTAATCCAGTTTCGGTCATGTATACCATTTTGGTTTCAGATAAATATAATGTAGCGAAGTAAAAATTATATTAACAGATTTAGCCAAATAAAAAAAACATAAATTTCTAATGTTATAACACAGCCAACACCCCACTGGAGCTAGAAAAGTTAAATATTTAGTTTTGTTGACATTGATAATACTCTCCAGGTCACAAGCCCATGGTTTGGTGCATTCGCCTTTGTTTTCTTCTCCGTTTGCATACAACACCTGAGGGAAGTTTTTCTCTCTGGACCTTCATCACATGGTGTAATGAACAGCGATTTTGGATGATAATCGGGCTGACAGGGCAGCTGTTTGCAGTTGTCAATGTTTGTCTAAAGCTCATCGGCATCGGTGCTGTTAACTTCGACCTCACAGATAAAACGACCAATGAGGCCCAAATTAAGAGGTACAAATTAATTCTCAGTTTAAATTGCTTTGGTAATCCTTAAAAGAAAAATTATTGAGATGGTTCAGATCAATGCAATTAATGATGCCTTAGAGCAGTATTACTATAGCAAGCCTGACCTGTATAACACCAACAGGTGCAGTACAAGAATAAAGCATCTCTTTTGTTCTTCATTTCTTTTCTTGAGACCGCAGAACTTATTGCGAGTGCATCAGTCAATCATAAAATGAACTCAAATTCATCACAGAATTCATCACATAAAAAATTTGTTATCATGTGCATTATATGCAGCTATGGTGCCAAAAAAAACAAAAAAAAGTCAAACAGGGGCATGAGCTATCCATATTTCCCAATAAGTGTACTGTGTCTATTATTTTTCCACAACATGGTTTTTAATTTTGACTATAATAGGTATGAAAATGGAGTATTTGACTTCGAGGGATGCTCCTTGATGCTTCTTCCTGCAACAACACTTAGCCTACTAAACATGGCGGCACTCATAGGTGGAGCTTGGCAAATGATCAAGTTCAATGCAATCAACAACTTATTTGCACAGCTTTTCCTTTCATGCTTTATATTGTTGCTGAGTCTTCCTTTAATTGAAGGGATTACATACCGGCGAGACACAGGGAGAGTCCCGTCTCGGGTCACCATCTGGTCTCTTGTGCTCAGTGGTTTAATTATATTTATGTTCAGTTAGGCCTTTCATGTCTAAAGCAATTATTTGGTTCCAATATATATGCAAACATAAACGGCATTAGTGCGACAACCATGTCACTGCCATATTTGTTTAATGCTATTATGTTTTGATATGAGCAGAGCTTGCTAGTTATATTGACATTCCACTCTTTAAGGGGGCAAGTTAAAAAAAAAAATGCAACATTAATTTACTTATGTGCAATTCAGCTCTCTTTTCTTTGTTCTATGTTTCTTGACCTTTAAATTTCAGCATAATAATAAGTTTGATCAGATCCTAAGAAGAAAAGACCAGCTTATTCTAACAAAGCTTGATGGCATTAGCCTATCTAGTATTGTTCATTGGACTTTTGTCATGTCCCACTGATCAAATTATAGTAATTTGTATTTCCAACAAAATGCGCACACATTACAACCCACAAATTCATTAATATCCAGGAAAAATAAGCTCCATGAAATGCAATACAAACCAAAAAAACCTACATCATAGTTCACCAATAGTGATTAAATTATCAAAGACACCTGACCTAATAAATTTAAATATTGCCTTTCTAATACAATTTTGGAAATTACATGGCAAAATTGCATGATGTTGCCCCAATCTCGCTTCGTCTTAGTTCTTCGGCTTGCATCTTTAGCACTCATCTCCTGATTACTATATAACAGAGATCAACCACCAATATTACTACAACTTACAACTTCATTATGTACTTCCTGTTATCCTTTCCCACCCTGAAATCATGGTCACAAACAGAACAAAAAGAAAACATAATAGTTAGAAGTTTACTTTTGCAAATTAGAGAGCATTTCAACAATTGAGCAACTTGAATCAGCACTGCATTGTCCATCTATCCATGTCAAACTGTTTTTTTTCTTATTTCATTAAATAGCCCTAATAAGTATGGGCCTTATTACTTTGTGGTAATTAGCATCACATCTCATAGACTATATAACTTGTCTTCTATGTTGTTTTTCCTGTTTATTACATGCCAATCATAGTAAAGATACTGCTGGTATAGTTACACCCTAAGAAAAGTAGACAGACAAAAATAATACAATATACATAATACATACATGATAACAAACATTAAGTATATTTGCAACTCCTTTGAGATTATACCTTTTTTGGTGGAGTGCCTGGATTCAACATGCTAGTACCCATTCCAAATTTTCCTTTCTTATCCGACGGCTTGATAATTTGAAAAGAACATGTGAGAGAGTCGTCGACACTCATCATTGCCCCAGCATTGTCAAATTCACCACAATAATTCGGGGCCGAAAATATAGTCACCAACTGTCTATTTGCAAAAAACTCATACCCGTCTTCAACCACCTGCCGAAGAGACACAAAACAAGAACATTAACTGTGAAGAAAACAATAATACAGTGGAAGACTGGTAAAAGGACAACACCATTGGAAATCATCTGTCGGCTTAAACCAACAGTTAAAAATTACAATCCTCGATTTTGATGCTATATCAGTCAGGTGCTGGGATGGAGGTAATACCCATCCATTTTTTATATATTGAATAGCGCTGATAACATCAATTCAGCACCATACTTCCAATGCCTCTTTTATTCTAAGTCTGTTCCATATGCATGGGTGAAGTCTCTTAACTGAGGATAACATCTAAACATACTAAAAAAACGTCACCCTGCTAATGCCAATTTGGTCCAAAACGACTGCATATATATTATATAAAGAGCAATATAACGGCAAGTATCGTAACAACCCTTTCCTGTGGATCAGCAAGCATGCATAGTAAATTACCTGGTGAGCCCGGCAGATAAGATCAAGATCATGCTTTTGCAAGAACTCCTCAACCCGGTCAGGGCCAAAGGTGTAGGAAACACCCCTGTCATTCTCCCCCCATCCATCAATATCTTTGTCAGGGTCAGACCATAGCAAGTCACATAGTAGACCAGTCTCAGGCACGTCAAGTGGCCGCTCAATCCTCCTTATCTGGTCCAGGCTCCTCAGATCAGGTGATATACCCCCATGCATGCACAGAATCTTTTCATCTATCAATGCTGCCACTGGAAGACAGTTGAAGCACTCGATGAAGACCTGAAGCAAGAGAAGCAAATTGGGTTAGTATGTATCAGTTATGCTGGTTTCTTGCACATTTTTTTACTTTTAGAGTTGTCTGTTAGGTGCTATAGAATTCATTTTGGTGTTTATAAAAAATTTCCACGTCAGCATCATTTTCCATTTTTCTTCTTATGAAATGTTTGGATGAAAAAGCGGAATAGTCAGGTTAGCAGCTAACCCAAGGTCGCTAACCCAACATTTTGTTGGAATAACAGAATAGGCCTCTAACCCAAGAGAGAGATTGCATTGGGAAACGTATCCAAACACGGGGAAGGAAATCCAGGTTAGCGCTAACCCAGGAATAGCAATATTCTTAACCATCCAACATTCCAACCACAACCAAATTGTACTTATTTTACAATAAGTCACTCTTCCTTCCATACTTTTTGGATCTTTAGTGTTCTCATTTGTAGGGGTTTTTCCAATTCTAAAATGTCAAAATCACTTTACACTATCACCAGCTCCTGCTTAAGAAACACTTACCACGTACTACCGCACCTAAGCAACAACTAAACAATCTCAAATTTATATAAACAAGGAAATAGATATTACATACTAATAACAAAACTAATTTGATAACCAGTTTCAAAACCATAACAGCTCTCAACAATTCACAAATTAGCTGGTTGCATAACCCTACAGAAGTGCACATATGTACACTTATAATGGTTACCCATGGACCCATGGTGGTACCTCGCATTGATTGGAAGACACTATCTATTATACCAAAGTAAATTGCTAAAAACAACCAAACTGCCTATAAACATGCATAAATGTTATAATAATAAGAAATTTAACATTATTCAGAATTTAATCAAGGATTTATTACTTCTGGCCAGAACAAATACATTACCAAAACCACAATCGATATACCTCCATCAATTTTAAGTGAAAGAAAGACTGACATTCTTGGATTGCCCTCTTGATTGCATATAAGATGAGAAATAACAAATGATATTAAACCTAAAGTCTTCAAACTTCGCTGCTATTTCAGTACACTACAAAATAAAAAAAGTCATGTCCTGAAATACTAATGTCTCGTCAGTATCCAATCCTTGACTTCAACACGGCTCAACAAATTTACCAACTGGTCTGTAGGAACACTGTACCCTAGAGATAATTCATCTCCAACCTTCGCACAACCTCACAAAAAAATTATAAGCCGCTTTCTCCACATGCAAGCAAAATTACCAAAAAGCCAAAAAAATAAATACAGATATACTTGACCTTCCAGAGGCGAACATTATAGCGGCGTTTGCACTCGTCAAAGAAGCCATAGATGCGGTTAATAGAGGCACATTCATGATTCCCGCGCAAGAGGAAGAAGTTCTCAGGATACCTTACTTTGTACGCAAGGAGGAGGCATATTGTCTCAATTGATTGTTTCCCTCGATCTACATAATCGCCAAGGAATAGATAGTTGGCTTCAGGTGGCAACCCACCATACTCAAAGAGGCGAAGAAGATCCGAATATTGCCCATGAATGTCGCCTGATATTTGGAAGTTAAGAAAGATTGCAAAAAGATATTGTTATTTTACTAGAGAACGGTACTTCTATCAACTACAAGAATTTTCTTTGTCTCAAAGAGCAGAAGCATTCACAAATTTCAACATATTTACTATGTCAATTTATATCTAACATACCAAATAATTTTTAGCTTATGCAGTATTTTTTGGGCTAGCATACAGTTTATTTATTATATACCTCCTTTTTTTTGTTAATGCACCGTTTCTTTTTGTTTAGAGATTTTCTCAACCTTTTAAGTAAGTTGCATTTTATAGAGATTTTGGCTGTTCTTCTTCCCCCTTTATTAATGGTTGACTTATCAATCTCTATTCAAGCAAAAGACAAGGAAAAGGAAAGATCAACATACAACAAAATAATTACTGGTAATGAGGAAGGAGGTAAAAATAGAGTACCACAAATCTTAATTGGGGCCTCAAGCTCAACAAGATTTGGCTGCGAAAGAAATACCTCCCTGTAATTGTATTAGAGATTCTTGATTTAGATATCGATGAAATTTTAAAGTATCAACAAAGATTAAAGGGTTCTTCATTAAGTTGTCAAAACCTTGATATACATTTACAAGAAAATATGTTACCTCATTTCACAGTAACATACAAATATTTTAAACTAAAGTGATCCCAGGTACAACCCAAACTTTTAACATATCCATATAGAAACTGAGGAAATTTATTTCTTTCAACGAACCTGAAAAAATTCCCCAAATTTATTTAACTCTTTTTCCATAAAGACACCATTTAGAGCAACAAACTCCTGTATTATTTTAATTGATATATTAAGAAAGCTAATCACAGAACATATGTAATACATATATCACAAATATATACTAAATTATTTAGGTGAGTTAGCATTGTCCTTGTACACTAGTCCCCAGAATTAACATTCCACCAATTCCCCCAGTTGTAGACTTCTCTGGATAAACCATGATCCAGTCGCAACAAATTCAAATTCACGCCGTTTAAACCCTAGAAAAGCCACTGTGGATTATATACAAATTAAAACGATGAGAACTGACAAGGTGGAGAAATTAGAAATATAAAATTTACCTAGCCGCGGAGCACAGCTGTCTTATTTCGGGGTCTGACAGCTGTACTTGCTTCACTGTTCTTCCTTTCTTCCCCTCTAATAGCTTCCTTATGATATCATCAAGCGCAGCCGCTTCCATGATTCAACAGATTTTTGCACTTCGGCCCTCGAATAAACCCGACCTCTTTCTCTGTTCGGGCAGAAGAAAAGAGATGAAAGAGAAAATGAAGTAGAAGTTTCTCAGCGACTAGGAAGAAATTACAGAAAACCCTAGGTCAAAGACATCAACAGAGTCTAGTCAGTAGTCGGCCGAATGCGTATCCTCTGCATTAACTCAAAAGGAAATCCTTTGAGTTAATGAATCTCAACCGTCTGATTTTTAAACGGAGCCAATCTAGCTCTTGTCTATAACATAGGACTCTTCAATATTCGTGCAGATATAGTTTGCACGAAAAATCGGATGGTCGAGATGCATTAACTCAAAAGATTCTCTTTTGAGTTAATGCAGAGGATACTAATTCGTAGTCGGCCTCGGCCAGAAATAGACAATTTTATGAATGGTCCTCGTAATAATTATATTGGGAAAAGCCTGCTTTTAACCCTGAACTATTAATTTTTTGTTCAATGATTCAATCAAGTCCCTTAACTTTATTTTTAACTCAATCAAACCCCTAAACTTGTGATAAAATAGAGCTTCTGAACTTGTGATATATTTCAAAATTTGAACGACGCGCATGTGCATCGCGCGTGTATCCTTCAATGGGCCCGCCAAACTAGAATTCGCATCAAGCCATCAACTACCTGACGAATACGGATCCTCGGAGGTAACTCAAATTGTGAGTTTAGATCCGGACCGTCCGATTAGAATCTCAATCAAGAATCAATTCAGCTCGAAGTCTTTAATATTCATGCCAAAATAAAATCTGACGGTCTGGAGCTAAATATAAAATTTGGGTTACCTTAGGTAATATGAATTCACCTTCTACCCCGATTCTTTCCCGAAATTTTTATTAATAGAAAATAAAATAAAAAAATATCGACATTGAATAATGTTTTTGCTGAAATTCGAGATGTAGCAAAAATGTAATGATCCATAACGTCCAGGGCACTGTAACTGAACGTTATAAACCATAACGTCCAGTTAATCTAATCGCTAATGATCTCTAATTAACAAAAACCACTGTAACTGACGTTATGGTCCATAACGTCCAGCTACAGTGGGTTTTTTTTTTCAAAAAAAATCACAAACTGAAGCAAGCAAAAAAAAAAAAAAAACTGTAGCGTCCATCTACAGTGTTTTTTGTTAATTAGATATCATTAGCGATCAGATTAACTGGACGTTATCGACCATAACGTCCATCTACGCCCTGGACTTTATGACCATCATGTTTTTGCTACATCTCGAATTCCAGTGAAAACGTTTTCCAATGTCGATATTTTCTATTTTATTTTCTATTAATAAAAATTTCGGGATTCTTTCTTGTGTGGGTCCCGTTAGCAGGAGTCCGTACTTATCTTACACATTTGTACAACTACAGTGGTTAGCCCATGTAATTCAGGATTTAAAAAAACGGACGATCCAGATTAATTCTAGCAGGATCAAATTCAATCCCGTATCTATTCAAACTTTAAGGGATCTGCTTTGAGATTCGTTCCAAGTTAAAAGAACGGTTCAGATTTAACACTTGTACTTCATCTTCATGTACCTGATAGACGATGTATAATTTTAAAAGTGAAATAAGTAGTAACAAACATGTCTACTGAAATTTTCATATTAATTAGAAAGTTATGCGATACTACTAATTTATGTTACTGTAATAGTTGATTAAATCTAATTTGACCTTAATATAAATGCACTTGATTAAATCAAATATGTCAACCTTTTAATAACTAGTCCTTAATCTAGTTGTTAAAGGTCTATGTAGAAAATTGTTTTTTTTATAGATATTTAAAGGTGAAAATTGTTTTTCATTTTATCTTAAAAAGTAGTTGGATGTCAATGAACACTCTCTATCTCTTATATGAAAGCTCCACTTCCAACTTTCCTCCAAGAAAAAATATATGTTAACTTTTCTTTTCTTTTTTATCTCTTCAAGTCCCTTTAAGTTTAATTAGATTGGAACTTTTTGGTCAGCTTAACTACAAAACCTATCAGAAGGATTTCAAACAACGAATCCATACTATTGAAACCAATCTACTTCATGAGTGATACTTTTCATGTTAAATATATAAATTTTTGACTTAATTTAATATAAAGTCAAGCGTTAAAAAAAAATCAATAAGATAATTTTAATGAATTCATTTTTCATTTATTTTTTATATCTTGACTTTATACTAAATTATTCAAAATTTTATAAATTTGACATGTAAAAGCATCCCTTTTGAAATAGATCGATTTCAATGGTTTGAATTTGTCATTTAAAATTAAGCTCACAAAAAGTTTGATGAGTTTAAAAACACCCTATTTCACTTGGTTTAATTAACCTCACAAAAAAATTTGTATTGACTCCATTATACATTCTTTCATTTTATCCCAATTAATAGTTACAATATCATCACCTAAGACTTAATTACTGTATAAACCTTAGATTACTTGCACGAAAATACATCAACTACAAATAATATTGAAACTATCAAGTAACTAATTAGAGGATCGAATTGAACTAATTTGAAAGTTTGTGGGGGTTATATATATATATATATATATATATATAGAGATGGGCTATTGTACTTCGCGAAGTAAAACTCCCGTTTACTTCACGCTCATATTTTCATTTTGAAAATCCAAACAACCGATCCGAACCGTTCAACATGTTCTAAATATTGAAATGTGCTTGGAGACTAAATTTTACATTTTTTGGAATTTTTTTACTATTTATTAAGCCACTTTGAAAGTTTCTGATCTGGTGGTCCAGAAAATTTTACTGTTTTTTACTGTTCACCGTTGGATCAGAAACTTTCAAAGTGGCTTAATAAATAGTAAAAAAATTCCAAAAAATGTAAAATTTAGTCTCCAAGCACATTTCAATATTTCGAACATGTTGAACGGTTCGGATCGATTGTTTGGATTTTGAAAATGACAAAATATGGCCCGAAGTAAACGGGGGTTTTACTTCGCGAAGTACAATAGCCCATCTCTCTCTCTCTCTCTCTCTCTCTCTCTCTCTATATATATATATATATATATATATATATATATATATATATATATATATATATATATATATATATAGAGCTGGGCTATGGTGAGTTGTGAAGTAAGAGGTCATTTTTACTTCACGCTCATATTTTCATTTTGAAAATTCAAACAACCGATCCGAACCGCTTAACATGTTCTCTATATTGAAATGTGCTTGGAGACTAAATTTTACATTTTTTGGAATTTGTTTACTATTTATTAAGCCACTTTGAAAATCGCTGATCCAGTGGTCCATAAATTTTTACTGTTTTTTACTGTTCACAGTGGATCAGCGATTTCAAAGTGGCTTAATAAATAGTAAAAAAATTCCAAAAAAATGTAAAATTTAGTCTCCAAGCACATTTCAATATAGAGAACATGTTGAGCGGTTCGGATCGGTTGTTTGGATTATCAAAATGAAAATATGGCGTGAAGTAAAACGACGTTTTACTTCACAACTCACCATAGTCTATCTCTATATATATATAGAGTCCGGCTAAATTGCTGCCGGCAGCATTCTGGACAGCTGCTGCCGGGGGCAATTCGGTCATTTCCGGTGTTCAACAAATCCGAACCGTTCAACGTGTTCTAAATATTAAAATCTACTTGGAGACCAAATTTTACATTTTTTGGAATTTTTTTACTATTTATTAAGCCACTTTGAAAATTCCAGATCACATGGTCCAGAATTTGTTGCAGTGTTCACCCGGATCAGCCAATTTCAAAGTGGCCTAATAAATAGCTAAAAAATTCCAAAAAATGTAAAATTTGGTCTCCAAGTAGATTTTAATATAGATTGAATATCTGTATAGATATGTTCTAAATATTAAAATCTACTTGGAGACCAAATTTTACATTTTTTGTAATTTTTTAGCTATTTGTTAGGCCACTTTGAAATTGGCTGATCCGGGTGAACAGTGCACCAAAATTCTGGACCATGTGATCTGGAATTTTCAAAGTGGCTTAATAAATAGTAAAAAAATTCCAAAAAATGTAAAATTTGGTCTCCAAGTAGATTTTAATATTTAGAACACGTTGAACGGTTCGGATTTGTTGTTTGAATACCGGAAATAACCGAATTGCCCCCGGCAGCAGCTGTCCAGAATGCTGCCGGCAGCAATTTAGCCATACTCTATATATATATATATATATCAAGATTACATTAGTAGAGGGACGTCACTGAATTAAAGAATAATTCAATAACTTCATTAATTTAAACACATAATCAATGACCAAATTAAATTAAAATTTTCTCTTTCTTATATGCAATTTTCTGAAAATAGAAATAAAAATTTCGATATGTGTTTACAGCTTACACGTTTAAAGTTGTATTGTACAGTAATAAAAAGGCAAAAATAATTAAAAGAAAAATAACTAAGGATAAGAGTAAGACTAAGAAACCATCGACATTTTTATTAATATCCATAATTAAATACAAATTAATAATTATATCCAGCTTAGCTGAGTATTTTTAAAAATGTCCAAACCGGCCAAAAAATAGCTGGTGGGAATTTTTTTTTTGTGTTTCAGAATCTATAAATACCCCGTTTTCTCTCTCTCCCTCTCACAACTCACTCAAACTCCTCATAAGAGAGAGAGAAAGATAAGGCGATTTTCGAGGCGAAAAGGGCGATTGCAAAGGCGATTTTCAGATATTTTTTTATTTTTTTATTTTTTTAGAAAATGTTTAGGATTAATATAAATTATCTAACAAACCGTAGTTCTTACCATGATATCCAAATCCGAACTTCAAAAAAGAAGAAGTGAAACTGTACGCAATGCTCACGTATCCCTCGCTAAAATTTTTTGGACGGGTGAAGCCCGCTTGAAGAGACATTTATCTCGTTTTCTTCCACCCAAAGATGTTGAAGAATACATGACCACAGATGATCATGTTGTCCCTAATGGCACCTAGAGAGGGGGTGAATAGGTAGTTTTAAAGACTTCTAGACGTTTTCTGGTTTAACCCTCTAAATAAACAAGTCAATCAATTCAACAAGCAAGCTGTGTACAAATAAAGTAAATAGAGTAGAGTTAGAGAAATTTGACATGCGGGATGATAACGGAGTTTGGCGTAAAATGCCTACGTCTCCAGGGTAGAGCAGCCTCGTCGGCGTCCCTTTCCTATTACCTAAAAAGAAAGGATACAACTCGTGACACGTGAGCCCAACAACGGTGAGAAGTCACGGCCTAACTCGTATACAAAGTTGAGCCTAGAAGCTCGAGTTGGAGAGTCTTACGCAGATGATCGTCACACAACTATGTTTATATGTGAGCGGATACGCTCGAGCTAGTGAGACCCTTAATGCCTTACAAGCAGGAAAGTCACTCGATTATGACAAGAAAGCACTATAGTAGATCTCCACACTATCGAACAAGAACCAACACTCTAACTAAATCTAGAGAAGATTTGTCAAGTGAATTTGAGATTATCAATGGAGTTTGAAGTTTAAGCTCTCTCAAAGAAGGAAGTTCTCAAGACCACAAAATTTGTGCTTTTTGAAATTAGGGGCGGCTTGCTTAATTCTGAAGTGGGGGTATTTACTCCATTTATAAAGAGAGCTCCAAAATTAAGTATTTGAACTCGTTCGTTCAGTATGGTAATCTTCAGTAACGAATGGATAGTTCAAATGTATTTCAATTTGAATTTTGCCTTTGAACTTTACATTATCCGTTCAGTACGTTTAGGTCCGTACAGAACGGATAGTATATTTTTCCCAAATTTGTGTTTCTTGAGTAGCGTACAGTACATACTATATCCGTTCAGAACGGAACACCAAGGGGAGTCCTCTGACCTGAAACGGAACGTTCCGTTCTGAACGATAGTCAGACGGAATAATTCTTTCGTACTGTAACGCCTCATACTGTATCCGTCCGGTACAGTTTCAATACATTCCGTACTTAACGGTTTACTTTCGTACCGAACGGATAGTTCCTGAAATCAACAATCTCAAATTTACTTACTAATTTATTTGATATTATAATCTATATTCTTGATCTTCGTAAAATCTTGTTGACTCCATTGGTTCTTCAACTTTAATCTTGCAACTATAATGTTCTTGAACCTGCAAACTCACTCATACAATGAAATCGTTAAATTCAATCATTGTATGTTTTGCAAATTAGCCAAACACGGTAATTAGATAATTGCATGGAACAATAGATCCGACTATTAGAAAAGTTCTTCACGATAACTTCGGCGATATCGACCCTCCACCTGAATGGGAAGTGTGCCATGCATGTCTTGTCAAGGTAGATATTACGGAGATGTTCTTTTGTCTTCTCTGTGGCATAGCCGTTCACCCCAAATGTATAATGCAAATCTGGTAAACGACTATTGTTTTCAAATGTGAGAGTGTGTTGCGTGCTGCTGCAGGTCTTCGGAGACGACGGGAGAAAGTTACACTACTCGTAAGTCATAGTTGTTCTGATATGAGAATATGCTTCGTAGTATTTTATGTTAGACCGGATTATAATATTTTATGTTTGAATTGGTAGTATTTTATATTTGAATGATTAGATTTTATGTTGCAACGTTATTTTATTGTTTATCTATTACCTTGTCTCTTTTTTTGCTCTTGCAGTGATCCCGGATTTATCTTGTCTTCATCTGTACAGGCTACAGTCCAATTTCTGTACACTTTTTTCTGTTTTGGAAAAAGTTTGTTTTACTATTTCAATCCACAAGTATGTATTCTATGCATATTAAAATGAAGAGATTGAGATGCTATTTGAAAGCAATAAATAAATTATTGAGATCAGTGAGAAATTTTTCCTTTAAATATCTAATTTTTTTTCTTTCTTATTTTGACGTTATTAATGCACGTCTAATAATAAAAAATGTATAAAAATAAATATTGAAATAACAAAGTTTGAAAATATTCTTGTACCATAATTTTTTTTAAAGTATTCGATGAATTACTTGAATTAAAAGGATAATTATATGTTATATAATCATGGATTAGTGAACTTGAAATCTATAATCCGCGCATAATATTGTGACAAATAAAGAAAACATTAGAGTTGAACAATATTATTACTATAATATAATAAGAGGAGGGATCCACTTACAACATTTGAAAGTTACAACATCTAACAACAATTTAGTTTTGTGATTTTTAAAGTCCAAACAGTCGATTCAAACCGTTCAACATGTAATCTGTACTAAAATGTGCTTGGAGACCAAATTTTATATTTTTTTTTGAATTTTTTTACTATTTATTAAGTATTTTACAAAACTGTTATTTTTTAGTGGTCCAGAATTATCTAACAACAACAGTTTTGTAAAATACTTAACAAATAGTAAAACATATAAAATATTTTCTCACCATACTAAATATTATCAAAATTTTGAATCTCAAAATAGCAGCCCTTCTGTTTTATGTATCCATCATACTATTTATTGTAGATAAGATAAGATAATACTCTATAACACTGAAATTGTTACTACTTTAAAGTTCGCGTTCAATTAGTGGCTCTAATTTCCCTATATAGTTGACAAAATACAAGTAATATTGACTTAGAAATTTGAGTAGAACTACGGTGTGACGTGCTCACCAACGGATTTGGTGAGCACACCTCCAAAAAACGCATTTTCAAAGTTCAAATAGTCGATTCGAACCTTCCAACGTGTTCTTCATATTAATATGTGCTTGGAGACCAAATTTTACATTTTTTGGAAATTTTTTACTATTTTTTTAGAATTTTTGAAAATCATCAGCTTTTCATTAAATAAAAAAAAATTCAAAAAACACTGATTTTCAAAAATTCTAAAAAAATAGTAAAAATTTCCAAAAAATGTAAAATTTGGTCTCCAAGCACATATTAATATGAAGAACACGTTGGAAGGTTCGAATCGACTATTTGAACTTTGAAAATGAGTTTTTTGGAGGTGTGCTCACCAAACCCGTTGGTGAGCACGTCACACCGTAGTTCTACTCTAGAAATTTATCCAATTTTATACACTAAAAGTAACTTAAATAGTAAAAACCTGGCAGGTATTGTAGTGCCAAAATGACGGGTCGGGTTTTGTTGACATGTCAGGTTAAAAAAGCGAAATTATTACATCTTTATTATACTTTTCCCTTTCTTTATATATATGTCTCTAAGAACTAATTTGTAATTTGGATGTTTAAAAGAACAGAAAATATCAACATAAACAAGTTGCTTTTTTCCCAACAGTATCCCCCACAAGCTACTTTATGCTGATATTTTTCGAAACATATTTATTACACGGAGAACGTCATAGAAACTCATGATCCATGAAAGACGACACGGGAGTACGATGTGATGTGATTTAGGGGTCCGAATTCCTGAAGTAACTTAAAAATTTGAGTTTAGATTCAGATCGTTCGATCAGAATCTGGCCAATTAGGCCCGGAGAATGCACGGGACCAAAGCTGATCGAACGGTCGTAATCGAAACTCAAAATTTGAGTTACTATAGGGAATGCGTATTCGTGATTTGGCGCCCCAGTGTCCTGCTCTCCCCTTCCCGAGCTCCAGTCTTCTCGTTCAAAAATCAGACTAGTGCTCCGCTCTCCTTCTCGAAAAATCGAAAGAGGTAAAGCATCTCGATAACTTCTCCTCTTCCCTCGTCGTGCTTCCTTTCTCCTATGCATTGATCTAACATTTTCTGATCGCTTATTAGTGAGTGCACTCTTGTATTTATGCAATTTAGGGGATGAAAATCGCCATTTTAGGAAGCATTATCAGTAGAGAACTAGAGATCTGTGCATCTCAGCTTTAGTCTTGAATCTTGGTATTATTTTGTTCGATTTCGATTTATTGGAGCGCTGGTTCCATGTGGAACATCGCACTTGATGCATAAACTTGTACACTTGCATAAGTGGTGGGAATTATGGAACAAAGAGAGCTCGAGTTCTTTCAATTTTCTTATTTGCTGAAGTTGTATTCATCAAGGATTGGGAATAATATACGAGTACTCTACCAGCCAGAATATGCTCTCTAGTTTATATTTTTACCACTCTGTTAACTGTTTGACAATGCTATTTCTTATACCATCACTGTGCTGGTCATGCTACTCCTTTCCCTGTCAATTGTGTGTTTTAGTGTACTTGATGCTATGTGATTGGATAATTTTGGGTTCATTTTTCTTCTATTTTTACTCTAGGCCTGTCAATTGAGCAATTGCAGTTGTAGAAGCCCATTCTTACATAATATGATCTCTATTTTACCACTCTGTTTGAGAATGCTATTTGTTATACCATTGCTGTGCTGGCCATGCTGCTACTCATTTCCCTGCCAATTGGCGTTTCAGTGCACTTGATGAGTGCTAGGTGCTTGGATTATTTTGGGTTCATTTTTCTTCTATTTTTACCCAAGGCCTGTCAATCGAATAATTGCAGTTATGTAAGCCCATTCTTGAATTGGTACACTGTCAAAAAAATAGGTGCCGACCTTATAAGCTGGGTGATCATCCTGTGTTTTACTTTTTCTCATGTTTTTCATAAATTCAGTTACTATTAAATCAACTTTTAATGTATGGTGTGAAATGACTGTTTCAGTGCACTCAAGCTAGTCTACCAAAGCTCAGCCATGGAGCAAAACCGATCAAAACCTTCCAAGGAAGAACAAAGAGAAGAAGAACTCTTCGAGGAAGAACCTATAGAAGAAGAAGAAGAACCAATAGAGGAAGAACCTTTTGAAGAAGAACCAATAGAAGAAGAGCCTCTTGAAGAAGAACCAATAGAAGAAGAGCCTCTTGAAGAAGAACCCATAGAAGAAGAGCCTTTTCTGGAAGAAGAACCCATAGAACAAGAGCCCTTTGAAGAGAATCCCATAAAAGAAGAGTCCCTTGAAGAAGAACCAATAGAGGAAGAGCCCCTCGAAGAGATTGTAGAAGGCAATACCGAGCTAAAGCAGGTGGATTCCACACCAGTGAACAGTAAAAAACGAAAACGTGTTAGATGGAGCGTGGACCTGGTTGGCAGTGCTGCTGACTCTTCGGCTGGATCATCTATTACGGAACCCGGCATTTTGGTACCGAAAGCGATGGATGTGACTACTCTATTTGTCAGGTACCTTCCACTTTCCATGGATACCTCAAGCCTCGTAGAGCTGTTTCAGCCATTTGGGCGCATCAGTAATGCCAAGGTGATAATTGATAAAGAAACGAGTCTCAGCAAAGGGTATGGGTTTGTCAGCTTTGCGGACCCTGCTCATGCAGCCAAGGCTGTAGCATGCATGAATGGCTACAAAATTGGAAGCCACATCATATCTGTCAAAATGAAAGAGTTAAATGAGGCTAACTTAATTGTGGAAGATCTCCCCCCTGGAGTGGATGCTTGTAGACTGGCTAAGATGTTTTCACCCTTTGGCCATGTTACTGATGCTGTGGTAAAAAAGGGTTTTGGATTTGTGAAATTCTCCAATGCAAATGATGCAGCACAAGCTGTAGCAAACATGGATGGATGCATGGTTGATGGACATATTATACATGTCAGAGTGTTTGGCACTTCCCCTTATCCAAGACCTGGTCCACAATGCACTACCGAGGCATCAAAAGGGACCAACATGGCTAACCTCTATGTTGGTAACCTTCCACAAAATTTGAAGACAGATGGGTTGATTCAGCTCTTTATACGTTTTGGGTCAATTGAAAAGGCTATGGTGGTCGTGGATAAAACCACTGGGTTGAGTAAAGGTTATGGTCTTGTCAAGTTTGTTGATGTGGCTCACGCAGCCGACGCCATGAAAAACATGAATGGATATGTACTTGAGGGAAAAGAGTTGTGTGTTAGCATAGCTAGGTTTGGGAAACAGATTGACGAGGCTAATCTCTATGTTGGGTTCCTCCCGCTTTATATAAACAAAAAAAGTCTGTGCAATCTCTTTGAACGGTTCGGACCAATAGTTGAAGCAAAGGTGGTTATGGATGAGGCCACTGGTGTAAGCAAAGGCTATGGCTTTGTCAGATTTGCGGACCCTGCCCACGCGGCAAAGGCTGTGGCACGAATGAATGGGCTCACTATAGAGGAGAAGACAATATGTGTCAGAGTAGCTGGTGTTGTGCCAGAACATGCCCCAAACACGACCACACAAACAACCACAGAGGGGTTGAAACAGAGAGATGAGGCTAACCTGTATATTTCGAACATACCGGCTAGTTTGGAGACATCTGGTCTTGTAAAATTGTTTGAACGTTTTGGGCCAGTTGTGCAAGCGAAGGTGATTAAGGATAAGATTACTGGAATCAGCAAATGCTCTGGTTTTGTCAGATTTTCTGATGCAGGTCATGCGGTTGAGGCCATCAAGGGCATGAACGGATCTCTGGTTGAAGGAAAGGTGATAGCTGTTAGAATAGCAGATGCACCAGGGAACCATTTGGCCTATAAGCCAGGTTCACTGGTCAATGGGCCAGGGTGTCCATCAGGATCCACATCATCACATTTGGTTCCGTTTGTTTATGGACCTGCTCTATCAATGTCTATAGCAGCACAAGCACAACTTTTTCCTTGGTGTACTTTTCCTGGTCTCTGGAGTTATCAAAATGAACTCTCGGTTTATGGATCAGATCAATGGGTGTATGGGCCAGGTACTTTGAGCTCTATTACAATTCAGCCTTTCCTAACATACGGTGCTCCTGCCAATGGTGGAAATGATATGTCTCTGCATGGTTCAAATAGTTCTGATGTTATTCCAACACCTGATGAGCTGGCGAGTTTTGCTGGCTTTCAAAAAAGCTAGGATGACTCTGATTCGGTTTTGTTTGGTTCCATTTGATGTGTCACTGGAAAGTAGGATAGTGGTTCTGCTAACTGGGAACAAAGATTGGGGATATAGGTTGTGTCTATTTTTACTTTTCTAAGAGAAAATTGTCTAGTTATTCAACATGAGAGAATGGGTAGCAGTTGATAGTATCTTTAAATTGTCTATTTTTTTCTGATACTGTGTGCTTGTCTTGACAGTGTCTTTAGCGGTTCAAACTCGGTGGATGGTTCTTACTGAATGGATTTTAATTAGTTACTTTCATATATTTTTTCCTTTTTTCAGTCAACAATATATAAATCTCTTTTTATTTATTATTTGAATTTTGTAATTAAGGCCTGTTCAACTCTCCTTCGTTTTAGTGCTCCTGCATCTCGAGCTTTCTCTGCTTATCATATGGAGGCATTAGCTTTGCTAACAGGTATTCGGTCGGTACTGGAATTAAACCACGAAACATGTTGCTTTTACACCGACTCACAGGTACTTCTCAAATCTATCTCTTCACCAAAATTGTCAATTACTGAGGATTGGAGGGCTTATTCAGAGATAGTGACTATTTGGTGGTTGCTCGCCTCAAACCCTGGTTTCAAGTGTGTGTATGGTTTGTATCTTGGGTTATTTTGTTTCTGGGTTTATATGTAGTCCCCTTTTGTACATTTGGTTCTTTGCTGGTTTGTATCTTGGGTTACTATGTAATTATCATATGTACATAAACTGAAGGCTCCTAAGATGACATAGCTGGGAAGCTATGCACAAGGTCAGGGTTCATAAGCAGTACCGGTATTGGCATGTGCGATTACCAGGTGAAACTTCTGATTGGGTACAAATATTATGTGCAATTCAAGGCTGGGAATGGATACTGGTATGTTCACACAGCGCTTTTAATTATCATGCGCTTTTCTTCTTTAAAGAGCAATGGGGTTATGGACCACTGGGGCTTTTCAGTGCTGCTCCATCTGGGGCATTTTTATCTACCTTTATGTAGCAGGCTTGGGGCTTAATGTAGTGGAGCATTCATGGCATCAATCAGGTAACTAGGTTACGCAATCCGATAATGCTATGTAATCGCGTTCTAGCTTGCTACAGCCACTCCTTCTAATGTAATGTTTGACCTTTTAAGTTAATGGAAAGATTGCCTTCAGGCTTATGTGCCAAAAAAAAAAAAATTAACAGGAATGATTTTGCACTTTGAAATTCTAGAATTTTGATTGAGATTCTAGTTTGTTAGCCATAAAAGTTGTTTTGATGAGCTAACAAAAACTTCTTTGCGTTTTCCATGTAAAAGAAGGTTTTTCTTGCTTTTATTGACTAGTTGCCTACAGAAGATGCATCAAGAGAAAACCTTTTATTTTAATTTAGATTTAAGAGTGAGTCTATGTTACTATGCATAGCACGTATTAGTCCGTACTACAGAGTCATATTTTCATTTTGAAAACTCTAATGATCGATCGGAACCGTTTAACATGATCTCCACATGAATATATACTTGCAGACTAAATTTTATATTTTTTTCGAACTTTTTTACTATATTTTAAGATAGGCAAAAAATCACTTGATCTGAAAATTCTGGACCATCCAAAAACAGTGATTTCCACCTATCTAAAAAGATAGTAAAAAAATTCTAAAAAATAGAAAATTTAGCCTACAAGTATATTCTCATATGGAAATCATGTTGAACGGTCGGATTGACTGTTAGAATTTTGAAACGAAAATATTGATTCATAGTACGGACCAATCCGTGCTATGCATAGTACCATAGACTCACTCTAGATTTAATACACAACTTATTTCAGTAAAAGTGATACTTTCTAAAATGAATTTTCCAAGTTAATCCTCGAATTCTCCTATACTTTCTTAGATTTATCATTTATTATACACAACTAGCAACTGATTTCTTAAATCAAGAAAGAGGGAAAACTTTTCAGGTTGAAAAAAAAAATTAAACTTTCCTAGTTAATCCACGAATTCTCCTATACTTTCCAATTGGTCCCCGTTTGAATAAAACATATGGGTTAATGTTCTAAACTTCTAATAGCCGTTGTGGGATTTCTTTACAATAGTTATAGAAATTGAAAATTCATATAATTTAAATTAGGAGATCATGACAATAGTTTATATGGGCAGCACATTCTTAAATAATGTAATTTTTTTTAATAAATAATAACTAATTATAGATATGTTATTGTTTCTATATGATTGTGTATCAATTTTACAATTAAAATATATTTTAGTTTCATTAATCTCGTTAAACATGGATAGCTATAATATATATATATATATATATTATAGTATATATATATCTATAGAGTATGGCGTATTTGCTGCTGGCAGCAGTTAGGCAAGTGCTGCCAGCAGCAAATCTGCCATACTGATGGTTCAAACACAACGATCCGAACAGTTCAACATGTTCTAAATATGAAATGTGCTTGGAGACCAAATTTTACATTTTTTTGATTTTTTTACTATTTATTAAGCCACTTGAAATTCCAGATCCGGGTGAACAGTAAAAACAGTCTGGACCATATGATCTGGAATTTTCAAAGTGGCTTAATAAATAGTAAAAACAATTCCCAAAAAATGTAAAATTTGGTCTCCAAGCACATTCAATATTAAACATGTTGAAACGTGTTCGGATCGGTTGTTTGAACATCAGAGATGGCAGATTTGCTGCTGGCAGCACTTGGCCAAAATGCTGCCAGCAGCAAATTAGCCATACTATATATATAGATATATATTATAAGCTGTGCTAATATGCTACGCGTAGCATAGAGGGCCTTCGTGCTAACGGCTTGATTTTTGAGTTTTCAAAATCCTAACGGTCGAGTCCGAACCATTCACATGAGCCTCCATATGAATTGTACTTGCAAACCAAATTTTACATTTTTTTTAGAATTTTTTACTATTTATTAAGCCACTTGGAAAATTGTTGATCCAGGGTCTCAGAAAGATTTACGGTTGTGGTACAAATTACTGTTTTTTCAAAGTGGCTTAATAAATAGTAAAAAAATTCTAAAAAATGTAAAATTTGGTTTGCAAGTACATATTCATATGGAGATCATGTTGAACGGTTCGGATCGACCGTCAAGATTTTGAAAACTCAAAAATTGAGCCGTAGCACGAAGGCCTCTATGCTATGCATAGCACCGTAGACACTTCCT
>JAJGRW010003250.1:0-32293 GCA_025461045.1 Carex parvula
GACAACGTTCTTAATTAACTTTTTGACATTATTTTTAATTGAATATAATGAAATGAATTAGGGATGAACTAGGGTTGCAATCTGTTCTGTCACATAATTTTTTGTATTAAGAATTTATTTGATTAATTGTCTCTCTTAGTCTTAGTCTTTTTTATTTTATGAAGTAGAAAACAGTCCTAATTATGCAATGTTTGTCAGGTGAATTAAAAGATACCACTTCCTATTCATGACTAATTAATAACAAGTTAGTCTTATGAAATAAACACTGTTTGTTCTCATAACAGAGGAAACTGGAAAAGGAGCGGGCGAGAGCGATGGAGGAGACACAAAATGAGGTGGCGAGAGCACACCGTAAGGGGGAGGAAAAGAGGGCATCAGCCGAGGCGAAGCGAGGAACAAAGATCTCTAAGATACTTGACATGGCACATTTCATGCGTGCCGTCGGACGGGCCCCTTCCAAGCGATCTGTCTTTTAGTTTCATCGATCTCTTTGTAATTTGTTATGTGTGTAAAACTGTCGTTAAATTTGTTAATGTCGGGTCGTTAACGGGTAACAAGCGCCCTAATTATACAGTGGCGAGATTCATAATTTGTTACTTTGTGTTTCAAAATAAGAATTGGGGGTGGGGGGTGATGAAGGTATTTATTTTTAGTTGTTATAATGACCATATCTGTGTTTTATTGATGATATGGTGTGTTGTGGCATGTATACTGAGACTGTTCTAAATTAAACATGAAATGTATCAGGCATGCTTTTATGTTATCAGAGGATTGGACAGTTGGATACTATCTATTTGGTAAAATTTATATGTAAATTTTATAAAAAGTTTGTGAAATGAATTGGGCTTTGTTCTGTATTTCCCTGACTACTTTTACACTGGAAATTCATTCTGGCTGATTTGATGTCAAATAAGAAACCTCACATGCATCCAATGAGGCATCTGGTGTGCATTTCTCTATAATTTGGATACTCTCCTGTTGACTTAAATGAATGGATATAATATTTTATCCAATTTTGTGGAAATGGGGATATTGCCGATATTTTTATTAAAACCCCCAAAAAAAAACAAATTATCAAATCTGCTCCCACTTCAAAATTATAATTATTTCTACCCTAACCGCCCGTGGACTGGGCGGTCCACTTTTCCCACCAGACCGCCCAGAGGCCGGGCGGTCCACATTCGATACCTGACCGCCCAGCGCCCGGGCGGTCCACTTTTAAAACCTGACCGCCCAGCTGCTGGGCGGTCGACTATGAAATTTTTTTTTTTTTTAAAAGCGGTCCGCTGGGAGCAGACCGCTCCCCTTCCTCTCTCTCTTTCGCCTCTGCCGCCCCCCGCGTCGCCGCCCCGCCGCGTCGCCGCCCGAACCACCACCCAGCCGAATCTCTCTCTCCCTCTCTTCCTCTCTCTCTAGAGCTCTCTCTCTCTCCCTCTCTTCCTCTCCCTCTCTTCCTCTCTCTCTCTTCCTCTCTCTCTCTAGAGCTTCCTCTCTCTCTCTCTTCTGCCATTCTCTCTCTCTCTCTTCCTCCCTCTTCCTCTCCCTCTTCCTCTTCTCTCTCTTCCTCTCTCTCTTCCTCCCTCTTCCTCTCTCACCCGAACCCTAATTTCGGCCATTTCAGCGGCAGTCCGATTATTTTCGGGTAAGTTTCTAAATAATTTTTTTAATTTATATTTTGTATCTTGTATTGGCATTGGAACGATTGGTAGAATTGAATTGTTAATTATCGTGTCCGGGTTGTTGATTTTCCCGAAACGATTGAATTGTTCAAAATTAGAGTTTCCGGTATGAGTTTGTAGTTTAGGGATTTAGGGTTGACAAAACTGAAGTTTATAAATTAGGGTTGAATTGTTAATTATCATGTGCGGGTTGTTGATTTTCCTGTCGCGATTTAATTGTTAAATTAGGGTTGAATTGTTAAATTAGGGTTTATGATTGAATTGTTTAAATTAGGGTTGAATTGTTAAATTAGGATTTAGGGTTGAATTGTTTAAATTATGTTGAATTGTTAATTTAGGGTTGAATTGTTAAATTAGGGTTTAGGGTTGAATTGTTAATTTAGGGTTTAGGGGTTAAATTAGAATTTAGGGGTTAAATTAGGGTTTAGGAATCAAATTAGGGTTTAGGGTTGAATTGTTAGATTAGGGTTGAATTCCTAAATTAGGGTTTAGGGTTGACATAATTAGAGTTTATAAGTTAGGGTTTATAAATCAGGATTTGTAAGATAAAATCTTCTGTTTATTGAAATGTAGTATGGTCAGAACTAGACGGGGACGTGCATGGGATGCCCCTCTGGAGACGGGGGAGAGTTCACATGATCACGATGCTGAGGCATCCGGTGCAGCGGCATCCAGTGCAGAGTCATCCGGTGCAGAGGCCTCCGGTGCAGAGGCATCCGGTGCAGAGTCGTCCGGTGTAGATGCTCCCTTTGGAGATTATCCCCCTCACCATCCTGACACGTTTAGTCCTCTTCTGTGGATCCCACATGTCAGGCACCGTGTCTCACTTGCATCTATGGAGGTACGTTGGTTTTGTATTCCTAATTTAAATAGCATTATTTAATTAGACGTTTATATTGAAATAATTGTAAAATGCAGGACACGACGATGATGACAGTGAGGCATCGCACCCCCGAGATACCATACGTCCGTCACCCATTGATGGAGCAGTGCATCCTTCGTCTGGGGTTGTATCAGTTGGCCATCATGCCTCACTGTGATATTGATCAGGCCCTCGTTTGCGGTCTAGTGGAGAGATGGCGACCGGAGACGCATACATTTCACCTTCCGGTTGGGGAGATGACAGTCACACTAGGTGATGTCAGCGCCTTGTGGGGTTTACGGATAGACGGCGACCCCATCGGTGGTGTCTCAGACCATCCAGACCTGATGCACATGATACCGGAGCTGCTGGGGGCCGCTCCGTCGGACTTGCAAAAGAAGAAGAAGAAGAAGAAAGGAGAGGAGGAGGAGGAGTACCGGTATTCACAGTACTGCATCAGTCTTGCGGCGCTCCGCAGATACTTCCACCGGCGTAGGATCACCCCCCAGACACGTGACGAGCAGGCTGTTCTGAGGTAATCACAAACAGTTGCAAATTAAAATATGTTATGGATTGAACAAAAAATGTAGTTATTTATGTTTCTAATTTATATTGCAGGTACGTGAGGGCGTTTGTCTTGGATTTATGTGGCAGCGTCATGTTTGTCGATTCCAGTGGTGACGCAGTCCCGATTATGTTCCTCTCTCTGCTGAGGGACATTCAGCGGCCGTCGAGGTGGAATTGGGGTGGAGCCGTGCTCGCTCACTTATACCGGGGCTTGTGTCATGCTTGTCTGGTAAGTTTGTACAAATATTTTAATTTTTTTATTACATATATTATGGTTCCATATTTACCAGAATGCATCGCATGTCCAAAATTTAGGCGACGAACAGGCAGATTACCGGACCACTTCTTCTACTCCAGCAGTGGTCCTGGTCACATCTACCGGTGTGTCGGCCTGTTCCTCCAGCTCAGGAGGGGCTATGGATGGGAGATGATCCCGAGAGACGTCCGGGGTACGGTGCCATATGGAGTACTCCCCTCACGTACGAGGACACGGGCAGAGGGAGGACCGTGGAGATTTCGTATGTCCGGGGCCAGCTCCAGATGCTTCACGAGGCGAGCGTCACCTGGTACCCCTATCGTGTGTTCTACGATCGGGGCCTTCTGTGCCCGCTGACATTAGAGCAGAGACCTCTCTCGTTTTATCGGGGGCCGTGCGTATGCTTCTGGATAGTTGAGTATCACTATCCTGATCGAGTGCCCCGTCAGTTTGGCTTGGATGCCTATGTCCCTGATTTTCCAGAGTTGGGCGAGCAGCAGACCACCCAGCTGCACAGGTAACTACCCACTGCCTTATTGTTTCCCTATTTTATTACTTGCTCAGCCATACACGTTACTAATTAATTTATATTGCAGCACTAAACACAACAAGCCCAAAGTCAACTGGAGCACGCGTTTCTGGGAGCATTACCAGCGTGCTGCATCACCCCAGTTTCACTTATGGACCCCGCCTCCAGCTCCAGATGCCCCTATGCCGGTCGGGCCTTGGAGATTGCGGTATTTAGTCTGGTACCAGAGATGGGGCATGCCGACGGTTTATCTACAGGGGGACTATGGTGATGCTCTTCGACGGAGACTCACGGGTGAGGGTGACGGATCTAGGACTTACTTGCCTTTCGGTCCGATCCATGCTCGTTCGGTATGTTTAAATGAAACTGACATGCTTAAAAAATTGTAGTTATTTATTCATCTTCTAATAATAATAATGAAAATACATTGTGTGCAGATTTTGACCGCTATTAGAGGAGTGGCACACAGCTTGGTGTGCATGGCGAGAAGAAGTTGGAGAGCGATAGGATGTCAAATGCTCCAACACAGTGCACCGATCGTTGAGGACTCTGGCTGGGACGGGCGCCTCGTTGGTATGTTGCACGATGCCGGGGAGGACATCAATTGGCGCGAGATAAATGCCCCACCACCAGATCCGGAGCAGCCTGGAGACCCTATCTACGCTGCGGAGATGCCGCCACCTCCTGCAGGTAATAATATGTCATACAAATGATCATTATTAAGTGTCTCTCCAAAAGATCATTATTATTAATTTATCTTCATTTCTGCAGATGATGACTCGGGTTGGGCGATCCACCAATGGGTGTTGAACAACAACGCGTGGAACGCGTACTACAACGAGCATGGAGTTCCCGTGCAGCATACCGAGGTAGCAAAAGTTCATTATTTAATTAATTTACTCGTTACTTCTATGTCTTTAATTTAACATTGTTTACATGCAGGATGAAGCTGCCGCCGCCGCCGCCGAGAGAGTTGCCTCCGCCGCCGCCGCCGTTTTCTCTTTGGATGACCTAGCTCTAGATGAGGGCGGATGGGAGCCAGCTAGCTCCCACCGACCGCAGTATATGGAGCCCAGACAGCACGACGGCGAGGCCAGTGGGAGTGGGGCACAGACTGCAGATGGCTTTGCCGCTGCTATATTTGGCACACCGCCTCCGGCCACGTATCCTCCTACTTGGGAGGCCGATCCGTGGGTGTTGCGTACACAGGCGGGGATCCATGGGGAGCATGCATTACACCTGGGGGCGGACCCATGGGCGCGTGAGGACGTACACGATGACATGCAGGTGGATGAGGTTCACCAGAGGCGTCCGCCGTCGCAGAGAGAGCGCCATGCACCTACTAGGTTGGACCTCTCCGGACCTCGCCCTCGTCGTCGCCGTTAGGGTTTTTATATTTTTTTTAGTTTGATTGGTTTCTAGTATTTCAGTTTGATAGGTTTCTAGTATTTTAGTTTGGATTATTATATTTCATGTTTGGACTGTTATGTTTCATGTTTAGACTTACCATTTAGATTACCTACTTTTATTGTTTAGACTTACTATTTAGATTACCATTTAGAACATTCAAACATTAACAAACTTAATATAAAACAATTACATAACATATAAAAACTAATCAATTATAAAACTAATCAATTATATTAAAACTACACAATTACATAACATATAAAAATAATCGTCAATTATAAAAATATAATCGTCAACAAATAATAAATATATATCATACAATTTAATATAAAACATTCAAACAAATCATTACAACAATTTAATATAAAACATTCAAAAATCATTACAACAATTTAATATGAAACATTCAAACAAATCATTACAACAATTTAATATAAAACATTCAAAAATCATTACAACAATTTAATATAAAACATTCAAACAAATCATTACAACAATTTAATATAAAACATTCAAAAATCATTACAACAATTTAATATAAAAACATTCAAACAAATCATTACAACAATTAATATAAAACATTCAAACAAATTAAAACATAAAACCTTATAAAAAAAAAAATTTCATAGTGGACCGCCCATCACCTGGGCGGTCAGGTATCGAAAGTGGACCGCCCGGCCTCTGGGCGGTCTGGTGGGAAAAGTGGACCGCCCAGCCCACGGGCGGTTAGGGTAGAAATAATTATAACTTTGGAGTGGGAGCAGATTTGATAATTTGTTTTTTTTTAGGGGTTTTAATAAAAATATCGGGGGATATTGGGTTTTACTAGGATGTTTTAATTGAAAGATTTGGGCCTGAGAATATCAAAATATTGTCTGTGGATATATAACTTCCCTAGGCCTGAAACACTGATCAAACAATATAATATAACATGAGTGAGGCTACGGTACTATGCACAGGACGGTTTGGTTCGTGCTACGGCTCAATATTTGACTTTCCAAAATTATAACGGTCGACCCGAACCGTTCAACATGATTATAAAATGAATATATGTACTTGCAAACCAAATTTTACATTTTTTCGAATTTTTTTACTATTTTTTTGGATAGGTAGAAAATCACTTGATCTGAAAATTCTGGACCATCCAAAAACAGTGATTTTCTACATATCTAAGAAAATAGTAAAAAAAATCGAAAAAATGTAAAATTTGGTTTGCAAGTACATATTCATTTTATAATCATGTTGAACGGTTCGGATCGACCGTTAGAATTTTGAAAACTCAAATATTGAGCCGTAGCACGGCTCAATCCGTGCTATGCATAGCACCGTAGCCGCACTCATATAACATGCAATAAACTCTGATTAAAGAGTCCGGCTACTATAACACTAGTGTCATTCCAAACTAAATAACACCACATCTTAAACCATTAGATCTACTTTAATATTCGTGCACAAGATAGGGCTGGAATGACACTAGTATCTTGCACGAATATTAAAGTAGATCCAATGGTTTAAGATGTGGTGTTATTTAGTTTGAAATGACACTAGTGTTATAGTAGCCAGACTCCTGATTAAATGGGCTCAATTTCAGCCTAGCCTACATCTTATTTCAGCCCATTCCTTGAATCAAGTCACGTCTCCTATACAAGATATAAATATAAAAAAAATCACAAATTGAGGAAAAAAATAAAATGAAATAAATATTTATAAAAAAAATTAATAACTCTCATAGAATTGTGTCTGAAAATATTTTGTCCAGCCTCAGGAGACCTCAGGATATTTTGTTGCCAAATTACCCCATAGGCCCATAGACCCATAGGCATAGCATATTTGATATGAAGCAATCTATTTTCGAACAAGTACAGTTATCTTAGTTCAAATACAAGCTTTATGCCTTTAACATATGTTTAGGTAAGGGATAATTGTTGTCATACCCATTAATATTTCTGAATATTTAATTTTCCATCAAAACTTGAAAATTACTTATTTTCCTACTAAAAACAAACAACCTTTGACCTTTCTCATTTTTCCTTTCTTTAATCTAATTTTAACTTTTATTTGAGCTTATTATTAATCTTATATGGGAGATAAAAAATATGGAGCATGAATGAGACACAAAATTAATAAGGCATTTTAACCCTACTCATATTTAATTTGTGATTATAGTTTATTTTTTTGGGCCTTTCTGTGGGCCTGGACCAGAACTCGGTGAACCATACATAATTTGACAAGTTTAAGCAGTTCAACTGCACCTGGACTGGACCAGCTGTAAAACCCAACCGATGAACCAAATAAATTAAGAAAATACATTTCTTGGTTCTAAAAGCCCAAAAGTAGAATCGCACTTCACTTCGCCACTTGAATCGAATTGGTCCTACAGGTGAGGTGAGTTTTAATTAATTCACATCCTCTCCGGTACCGTAATAGAGAATCTTTTACAATTATTAGATCTGGACTGTTCGTTTTAACTTGGCATGAATCTCAAAACCCAATAATACTGCCTCCTGCGCTAGCTCGAATCTCAAAACGGCTGAGAGTTAATCTCAAACCGTAAAGTGAAGGGAATCTTTTACTGTAATAGAGAAGATACTTGTTCAGTTTTAATTCGGCCTTTTTTTTACCCTTCTAGCTATGCATAGGGTTTACGATTTTGATGTATACTTTATATAAATTAAAGTACTGGGACTGTTAAATCTCAATTATTTCTTTTGATTTTAGTTGTTTCAGTATCTGATTAACTCATGGTTTAGTGTTTGTGCATTTCCCTTGTTCCAGTAAATAGTTTCTTATTGTGCCTTTGTTTTTTTTTTTTTTTAGCAAGTGAAAGGTGTTCGAGTGAATGCTTCTGAGAGCTACTTATTAAATAACGCAATGGAGAGGGCTATAATCTCAAGCAAATAAAATTGTGACTTCATATATAAGCAAATTGTCCGACCCGATACTTTCCCAAATCTTGGGACTGCTTAACACTAGGAAGGCAGTTCAGACATGTGTGCTGTCAAATAGGTGGGAACACCTCTGGACCTCTTTACCCTCCCTGAATTTTGAATTTGCTGAACATGTGGGGCTTATTGACATGATAGTTGCTTCTAGGAGTCTTGAAAAATTTGTGATGAAGAATATGGATTTCATCATCCGACATCTCTCACTAAGTTTTCCAGATGTATGTCAATTTGTTTCTATCATGCACTGATTTTAACTTCTTAATTAATTATACATGTTATTAATATGTTTTCATTTATTCATGCAGGCTTCCCTACCGACCAATCCATATACATTGGAAACTCTAAACGAGGTTCGTCAGCGATGGTGCAAGTACTTCTTGGATTGGGTATTATCTCCTACAACAAATGGTAGGGAAAGTAAGTAGAATTATTAATGATTGTGTTTTTGTGGGAACTAGAATAATTAATGATTGTGTTTTGTAAGTTAACTGATATAAGTACAATGGTACTGGTTTTTTGGTCTCATATATACAACCAGTGAGGGTGTGATTTAAAATTTTATTGCTGGTTTTAGTTTGGTCATACGGGTGAAGGGGGCCGAGATGTAATTTTGGTATGTCTTGGGAGTTGTTTTTGTTGCAACAGATTAGATATGTTAATTAATGATGGCACTTGGGTTAATTTAGTGCTGCATTGTTCTACATGTTTGTTGGTCTTCTATATTATCTTGCTTAATTTGCTGCATGTTGTATTTGATTTGGTGCTATATATATATATATATATATATATATATAGATATAGTGTTTGGCTACTCTACTAACATAAGCATATGAGGGTATATGCTTATAACTCATTTTTTCGTTTTCAAAATCCAAAAAGTCGATTTGAACCGTTAGATGTGATCCCTATATTGAAATGTGCTTGGAGACCAAATTTCACATTTTTCTGAATTTTTTTACTCTTTATTAAGCCACTTTGAAAATCGCTGATCCAACGGTGGCTTAACAAAACAGTAAAATCAGAAGCCACCGTTGGATCAGTGATTTTCAAAGTGGCTTAATAAATAGTAAAAAAATTCAGAAATATGTAAAATTTGGTCTCCAAGCACATTTCAATATAGAGATCACATCTAACGGTTCAAATCGACTTTTTGGATTTTGAAAACGAAAAAATGAGTTATAAGCATATACCCTCATATGCTTATGTAAGTAGAGTAGCCAACCTATATATATATATATATATATATATATATATGAGGGATCAAGTTACAACAATTATTTTTTACATTTTGAAATTCCAAATCGTCGATCCAAACCGTTCAACATGATCTCCACAATAAAATATGCTTCCAGATCAAATTTTATATTTTTTTGAATTTTTTTACTAGTTATTAAGATGGGTACAAAATTCAATGGTCTGAATTTGACTAGTTTTTGTAAAATACTTAATAAATAGTAAAAAATTTCAAAAAAATGTAAAATTTGATCTGGAAGCACATTTTATTGTGGAGAAAATGTTGAATGGTTTGGATCGACGATTTGGAATTTCAAAATGTAAAAAATGATTGTTGTAACTTTGTTGCAACTTGATCCCTCCTCATATATATATATATATATATATATAGAGAGAGAGAGAGAGAGAGAGATAGACTATGGTGAGTTGTGAAGTAAAACAACGTTTTACTTCACGCCATATTTTCATTTTGAAAATTCAAACAACCGATCCGAACTGCTCAACATGTTCTAAATATTGAAATGTGCTTGGAGACTAAATTTTACATTTTTTAGAATTTTTTTACTATTGATTAAGCCACTTTGAAATCGCTGATCCACTGTGAACAGTAAAAATTACTGCAGCAGTCGGGTTCAATATTTAACTCCCGCTTATATTTTATACCTGTGTTGTTATTAAATTAATTTGGAAATCCTTCTAGTGTTATAGGTCAATTTTACCTGGATACTATCGAGATCTAGCAATGCCTCTTGAAAGAAATAATATCTAGTATGTTTACTGAGAAGATTTTTTTTTTCTTTATTTAAATTTTTGTTTTCAATTTATTTTTACTGTAAAGATTCGTAACATGACAATCTTTAAGTTGGTTATGTTAATATATAGTCTTTTAAAAATCATAACTTGAATGTCACTATTGTAAGATTGTCTCTGTCTTGTCAAAGGTTCCAATAATAACTTGAATTAAACTTGTGTCACTCCTGTAATTTTACAATTATATTATATGCTATTCTATTATTTTACTTTAAATTGCAAATTTATCTTTTGGATTTGGTTCCAGATCTTTAATGAAGTGGTGCTCATACGGACTATGGTGACTATCTCTATGTGATACTAAATTTGCACAAGGGACATTACCTTTAATGAGGACTGTGCGGGTATATGGAACTGAAATGCAAGAATTAAAAGGTATCGATTTTCTGGATTCTCACACCCTTCATCATCTTTATATGTTCATTACTTACATATGTCGTTAATAAGAATAATAAACATAACTAATAATAATTTATAAGGTTGGGCTCAAGAATTTTAGTATTATTGGAGGTATAAAGTTTTCTTTTGTAATATTATTCATTATGAAATATTTCCTTTAGAAACGAAACATTTGGGATTGTGATTTTTTTTTTATTTTTTTTATTTCAGGATTGTGATTGTTGAAACGAAACATTCAAAAAAAAATATGTCATGTCAACACCAACTGTTGAGTGACAAATACACAGATGGTGAAAAGGACCAACGCCATATGTTTGTTAAGTCGAACAGATGGTGAAAGGAATCAACGCCATCTGTCCGTTAAGTCGAACAGATATGGTGAAAGAGATCAACGCCATCTGTTCGTTAAGTCGAATTGATGGTGAAAATGACCAACGCCATCTGTACGTTAAGTCGAACAGATGGTGAAAGTGACCAACGTCATCGGTTTCCAACTGATAGCATATCTACATACCTTTACTATCTTTGACATAGCCATCGGTTCAAAAGTAGATGGTAAAGTGTGATTTGAAAAGATGGTGAATGGTTTTTCTGTAGTAGTGTAATAATTAACATCAAAACAAACTAATTAATAACCTCCAACATATATGTCGTTTACATGTGTTTAAATTTATTTTATGAAAAATCAAACAAACACATCAAATATATATTTTAAATAACATTCATCTGAAATGTATTTATTTCCGTTGATATTTATAATCAATTTGGGAGACATTTATTATCCTAACATCACGACAACTGATAGCATATAATTTCTCTATAATTGCATAAATTTATTTACGAAAATATCATGCAGATAGATAAAATATTACGGATAAAGTTCATCTAAAATGCATAGACAGTGCGCTGTGTGTCTATGTACATATTTTTAATCAATTTGATTCCCATTTATAATCCTAAAATTATCAAAACTGCTAGATAACTTTTAATATCTATCCCTAAAATATGTAATAAATCTATATTGCAAAACTCTAACAAATACATCAAATATTGTGTATATTTTTTTTTCCTAAAATGAATTAAGAGTGCATTGAGTGTGTCTGTTGATATTTATAATTAATAATATGAATAATATTTGATGTATTGAGTACATATTTTTTTTTCCTAAAATGAATAATATTGGAAAAAATCAAGTGATTATGATGATAATTTGAAACATAAAACAACCCTTTTATTCATCAGAAAAAAAGACCCATGCAACATGGATCCGTATCCTCCCAGATACCTGACTCAAGCAAATTGAAACGGACGGTCCCGATTAATTTTATCTGGGTCAAACTCAATCCGGTGCCTATGGAGACTGTAGGGGTCTGTTTTAAGATTCGTGTCATGTTAAAAGAACCGTCCGATCATAATTTGTTTGAGTCAGGTAACCTGAGGTGATGTGAATTCGTGCAACATACATCTTATTTTAGAGCTAAATAGCTCTGAATCGAAAAGCAAGCACCTCAGGTTACCTGACTCAAACAAATTATGATCGGACGGTTCTTTTAACATGACACGAATCTCAAAACAAGAGCATGCAGTACCATATTTGTATTCTGTGTGGTCGCCTGACTTCCATTCTAGCCCATTTCTGGTTTCTCTATTGCACGATAGAATACATGGATAAAAGCTCCATTATACGTCTATTAGCATCTACGCTTAGATCTGTGCCAGATAGAATGCCTTGTGCTAGTGTGAATTGTCCAGTCCCACCAACAATGGCCCACTCGACAGGAAATGGAGGTTCCCACGCCCCCCGCACCTCAAGTGTGGATCCGTTAAACCTGTTATCATCATGTCATGCCAAGATATATATAATCAAATAAAATGTTTTATAACTATAATTGTTCTTAATTAGTTATGTGTTCATAAATATTAGGCTTGATAAATCAATTGAAGCTCACACACACACACACCTATCATCCTCGAACACCATGTTGAAATTGACAAACCATCGAGCCTTGTTCTACCACACTGTGCATGCATCCCTTGTGCCCGTGCAACGACCTTTGAACCCGGGTCAGGTCCTTCGCGTATGTCCCAATCATTAATTGCAATCATTCCAAAACCATTCGTCTATAAAGGGTTTACTGGTATTATTTGGTTTTGATTCGGTCCTGCACTGATCTGATTTAAGTATAGGTGTAAATTGGCTTCATTTTGCGCGCATCCTGTTACCAAGTAACTAGAGCTTTTGAAGTCTGTGGCATTAACTTTTGGGTCAACTGGGAGGTCCATTGCTGGTATTAAGTGTGAGACATAGAGTGATAGAAAGAGAGAGAGAGAGAGAGAGAGAGATGTTGGTCATTTGATCTGATGTTTGGCGTTTTGTTATGAAATGGAGCACTCTTCGTGGGGGTATAAATAGGTCCCTCGGTCATGGCGTTTTGCTCTTAATTACTTATGCATTATATCTTGTTTTGCCATTAATTAAATGCCCACCTGCTCTGATCAGGCCACATATATGTGGGAGCTATTTTCATATATGACACAATTAACCAATATATTATGGTTAGGCAGGATTACTACTCTGTGACTAAGTTGGCTTCATATGGTGATTAACTAAGATAGAGCCAAAAAAGATGACCAGTCAGGCTGTGTGTACAAATGATAACTAAATTTTTGTAGAGGATGCAAGTTGTTCATGCATTTTTAGTTTACATTCAAAATGTCACAACATATATTATGTGACAAAAGGGAAAGGTCAAGGTCATGATATCTACTTAATTTAGTTATTATAATTAATTTAAGTGATTAAGTGTTTTCATAAATCATCTAGCGAACTGCTGATATATTTCTGTTATTAACTAGTTGCTTTTGTTTCCTTTGTTGATAGTTGAATAACAAACATTGTACGCCAATTATATGTTAATTTAACATCGTATCCACCTGGTTGTTGAAACACAAACTGTTGAAGGTCAAAATTAGATTAGATATGCTTTAGACGTGTTTAAGCTATATTTAGAATTGTTGCAGCAGAAATATAAGTGGGTAGTTATTTAATGTTAGTGGGGCTATAGTTAGCATTATTTATTTGTAGCAGTAGCTAAAATAGAAGAGCTGTTAGTTAATTTAGGAAGTCAAAAGTTCCAAATTTAGGTAGTCAGTTTTGTGTATGTGAGGCTATATAATCAGCTTTTGTATGTGTGTTTATTGTGTACGAGAATAACAAGTTAATTAAAGATTTTGCTGCAGAAACTCTCTCTGTCTTCTTCTTCTTTACAATCTGTCTTCTCTGTCAGGTTAGCCATTTTTTTAATTGTTTACAACAATTGGTATCAGAGCCATAAAGGGCGCAATCCAAAGAGTAGAAGAAAATCTCCCATCGACGAAGCATTGAAGCAATGTCTTCAGGCGCAAACATGGCGCAATTCCCAGCTCCTATGCTGACCGGTAACAACTACGGCATATGGAAAGTGAAGATGGAGACTCTACTACTCTCACAAGGTTTGTGGGATATCGTTGAAGATGGGTATACCACGTATGCCGCCGACCACGAACAAACAGAAGACGAAAAGAAGAAGTTGAAGGAAGACAAGATGAAAGATGCACGAGCGCTATTCCTTATTCAACAAGGGGTAGCAGAAAACATTTTCTCACGCATCATCAACACAACCAAATCAAAGGATGCTTGGGACATGTTGCAACAAGAGTTCAAAGGATCAGCTAAGGTACAAGTTGTCAAATTACAAACCTTGCGCAGACAATACCAAAACATGCAAATGAAAGACTCAGAGAAGGTAAAAGAATATTTTTCACAAGTTATGGATTTAGTTAATCAGATGCGTTCGCTTGGTGATAAAGATATTACCGATCAAAAACTTGTGGAAAAAATGTTGATTAGCCTACCTAAGAGTTTTGACTCTATAGTTACTGCTATAGAGGAGTCAAAAGACCTGGCAACCCTACCCATACAACAGTTATTAGTTCTCTTGAAGCACATGAAGAGAGAAAATTGCTAAGAAACTTGTCTAATGAAAATGCCTTCAAGGCAAGTCCAGATTTCAAATCTGAAAATTTTCAGAAAAAAGAAAGTCAGAAAAAACCTGAAATAGATGGTAATGCCGAACCTAGTAAGGCCAGCTGGTGGTGTGAAATCTGTAAGAAGGATTCCCACGATACCAAATATTGTTGGTCTACCAAACTCTGCAACAAATGCAACAAGAAAGGCCATATAGCTCGGCTCTGCAGAACAAACAATTTTCAAAGAACCAACCAAGCCACAAATCAAGCACAGCCACCTCCTGCTCAAGTCAACTTCACAGAACAGAGGGAAAATTCAGAAACCATCTTCTTTGCATGTCACTCTGCAAGTGAAGAAAGAGGCGACATCTTGTATCTAGATAGCGGATGTACAAGTCATATGACCGGCAACCATCAGATCTTCCATGAAATCAACACCTCATTTGAAACAAATGTTCGAATGGGAAATGGTGCATTGGTTCAAGCCAAGGGCAAGGGAAACATTGCAGTACACACTAAGATGGGTTCACAGTTGATAAGGGATGTGCTACTAGTACCCGATTTGAAGCAGAATCTTCTCAGTGTGGGGCAATTGGTTCAAAACGGTTATGCAGTGCATTTTGAGAAGCATGGCTGCAAGATAATTGATCGGCATGGCCAAGTGCTGGCAAATATTGTGATGGAAGACAACAGAAACTTCGTGTTACAATTAAAGCATACTCCACATCTAGTTCTTCAAACCGAAGCTGTAGATGAGTCAATTCTGTGGCACAAGCGGTTCGGTCATCTCAACTATAGTGCACTTAAACTGCTGCAATCAAAGGAGATGGTACAAGGCCTACCTGAGATCAACACAAACCGTCAAACCTGTGAAGGGTGCATTCTAGGCAAGCAACATCGAAACTCTTTTCCGAAAAGGGGTGCATGGAGGGCAAGTTCACCATTAGAATTAATTCACACCGACATCTGTGGCAAAATGCAAACACCATCAAAATGTCAAAACTGGTATTTTCTTATCTTTGTTGATGATTTTACAAGAATGACTTGGGTTTATTTTCTCAAAGAAAAGTCACAAGCACTTGAAGTATTCAAAAAGTTTAAAGCTCTAGTTGAGAACCAAAGTGATTACAAAATCAAGGTGCTAAGAAGTGACAGAGGTGGAGAATATACATCCAACCAATTTGTTAAATTCTGTGAAGATCATGGAATTAAGAGACAACTTACAACTGCCTATACCCCTCAACAAAATGGTGTTGCCGAACGTAAAAACCGTACCATAGTAGAAATGGCAAGAGCCATGCTTAAAGACAAGGGTATACCATTAAAATTCTGGGCAGAAGCAGTCTCTTTGGCTGTCTATATCCAGAATAGAAGTCCCACAAGAGCTGTACCAAATAAAACCCCAATTGAAGCATGGAGCGGAACCACTCCCAATATTAGTCATTTGAAAATTTTCGGTTCAGTATGCTATGCCCATGTCCCAAAGGAAAATAGATCTAAACTCGATGATAAAAGTGAACGCTGTATTTTTATGGGATATTCGGATGGCACCAAAGGGTATAGATTGTATAACCTTGAGAAGAAAAAATTGGTTGTTAGTAGAGATGTCATCTTTGATGAGAAAGAAGTCTATAATTGGGAAAAAATCCAATTACCCACATGTCAACCAACACCAATCATCATACTTCAAAACCAAGATGTCCAAAGCATACCAAATGTAGCAGCTCCAAGTCAACCACCACAAAACACACCCAGCCGAGACCTCAGCAGCAGTTCAGCTGCGCAACCTGAAGAGAACCCGCAACCAAATGCCTCTAATTCGCAACCCATTAGCTCCAGTTCACAGGATGTAGCATCCTGATGTTACATTAGCAATTACTCCAAGTAGAGTTAGAACCTTGGCTGAAATATATGAAAGGATAGAAAGATGCAATTTCTCGGTGGTTGAACCACAATCGTTTGAGCAAGCAAAACACCAAGAAAATTGGAGAGAAGCCATGGAGCAAGAAATTGGGATGATTGAGAAAAATAATACATGGGAGTTAGTGGACAGACCAACCGATAGAAGTGTAATTGGTGTTAAATGGATTTACAAGACCAAGTTAAATCCAGATGGTTCAGTTCAAAAGTTTAAGGCAAGGCTCGTTGCAAAGGGGTTCAAGCAAAAACCTGGAATCGACTACTTTGAGACATACGCACCAGTTGCACGTTTAGAAACAATCCGTACGGTCATAGCCCTAGCTGCACAGCAAAAGTGGCGCATCTATCAACTAGATGTCAAATCAGCCTTTTTAAATGGAGAACTTAACGAAGAAATTTTTGTTGAGCAACCCGAAGGATTTTTATCTCAAGGGGGAGATAACAAAGTCTACAAATTGAAGAAGGCACTTTATGGACTGAAACAGGCTCCAAGAGCGTGGTACAGTCAAATTGACAAATATTTTCTGCAAAACGAGTTTGAGAAGAGCTAGTCAGAACCAACTCTCTATGTGAAGAAAAGAGGTACTCACATTTTAATCGTTGCTCTATATGTTGATGATTTGATCTACACAGGCAACAGTGAAGCAATGATGCAAATGTTTAAAGGAGACATGATGAATACCTATGAAATGAGTGACCTTGGATTGATGAAATACTTCTTAGGTATAGAAGTGGTTCAAGTTGAAGATGGGATATTCATATCTCAAAAGAAATATGCGGAAAACATATTGAAAAAAAAATAGGTTGCAAGATTGCAAGAGTGTCACAACACCACTTGTTCCAATTGAAAAATTCAAGAAGGAAGATGGTTCGGCAAAAGCAGATCCAACTGAATTTCGCAGTTTAGTTGGAAGTTTATTGTACCTGACTGCAACAAGGCCGGACATCATGTTCAGCTCAAGCCTTTTATCAAGGTATATGGACTGTCCTACTCAAAAACATTTTACAGCGGCAAAACGAGTTCTAAGGTACATCAAAGGCACTGTTGCTTATGGCATATGGTACAAACCTGTCAACAACTCAAAGCTGATTGGTTACACTGATAGCGACTGGGCGGGATGCCAAGACGACATGAAGAGTACTTCAGGCTATGCGTTCTCGCTTGGATCAGGTATTTGCTCTTGGTCATCCAAGAAACAGACGGTGGTCGCCTTGTCATCAGCCGAGGCAGAATACGTTGCAGCAGCAAGAGCCGTTGCACAGGCCATTTGGCTCAAAAGAATATTGGAGGATGTCAATAGCAAAATGGAGGAACCAGTCACTATCTACAGTGACAGCAAATCTGCCATAGCAATCAGTGAGAATCCAATCAGCCATGACAGAACCAAGCACATTGCCATCAAGTATCACTACACTAGAGATGCAGTCGAGAAACAAGAAGTGCAGTTGAAGTTTTGTCGAACTGACGAACAGTTTGCAGACATCTTTACGAAGGTGCTAACAAAGGAGAAGTTTGAACTCAACAGGGAACACATAGGTGTATCCCAGATGTAATCGTTTTACCGCTGAGGGGGAGTGTTGAAACACAAACTGTTGAAGGTCAAAATTAGATTAGATATGCTTTAGACGTGTTTAAGCTATATTTAGAATTGTTGCAGCAGAAATATAAGTGGGTAGTTATTTAATGTTAGTGGGGCTATAGTTAGCATTATTTATTTGTAGCAGTAGCTAAAATAGAAGAGCTGTTAGTTAATTTAGGAAGTCAAAAGTTCCAAATTTAGGTAGTCAGTTTTGTGTATGTGAGGCTATATAATCAGCTTTTGTATGTGTGTTATTGTGTACGAGAATAACAAGTTAATTAAAGATTTTGCTGCAGAAACTCTCTCTGTCTTCTTCTTCTTTACAATCTGTCTTCTCTGTCAGGTTAGCCATTTTTTTAATTGTTTACAACACTGGTAGCATCTTATCCACCTGCCAAGATAATTAAGCATATAATTGACGTACATTTATTTAGTAATTTAACATCGTTGATAATTAATTTTGTTTTGTTCGGTGATTAAAACAATTAATTAAGCATTAGTTGGCATTTGGTAGCATCTTATCCACCTGCCAAGATAAAGTATCCATATTATATGTATATGTTCTGGCACTAGAGATGTGACAGAAATATAGTTATTCACATTTTACTACCTGATTTCCAATTTGATCATAGAAGAGCTGGATACACACCCATAATTAGTAATTAAATTAAAGTCCTTTCCTATTGATTTTGGAAATTATAAGTGAAGTGAAATTTACGAGGAATTGAAGTGTTAATATAAAATCAAATTGTACCTCACTGAAGCATGAAGGGTTAATATAAGTAGCGAAAACAAAGAAGATTTGGCTTCTGATCAAGTTTACTATGTATTCTTTTATTTTATGTTTCTCGTAAGCTTTCTGAAAAGTGACCATTTGCTGAAATCGAACAATCAAGCTCTAAGATACGCTTGTTTGAAATTTCTTCGTCGGAAATCGTTTTTTCGGTGAAGATATCGCATCTCTTGCCTTATCCCTCGCTCTTGCCTCACCTGTTTAGATTTACTTCTCTCACACTAATACATGTTCAGCCTACAAGAAAGAGATGCTTTAAAGACTTCTTTGTCTTGCAACCTATAACTAAAGAAAAGGAGCTCAACATAATTATAATCAATTTCTCCTTTAAGAAATATTTCATAATGAATAATATTACAAAAGAAAACTTTATACCTCCAATAATACTAAAATTCTTGAGCCCAACCACTACTAGAATTTCTGCATTTTCCATGGGGAGCAATATTATTTCCAAGGGGAGGAAGGGCTCTTGGAAATGAAATTGAGTTTTCTGACACACTTAACAATTTCCAACGGCATGCCCATGGAAATAGTAGCGCATGGAAATCTCTGATGTCTGCCTTTGGAAATGTTTCCTATCCGCCGTTGGAAATACTTTTGCATGACCCATGACCCGCCAAACAGACCGAATAGTATATTTTATTGATAGCACATGGAAATACCTCATAAGCTACCCTTGGAAATAACATGGAAGTAGTGAGACATATTATTTCCATGAGCTACCTTTGGAAATGTTGTGGTTAGTTTATTTATATTATATTATTGTGGAGGTTCATGGAAATACTAGAGCACTATGCTCTTGGAAATGTTTTATGAATTCAGTTTATATTATTTTATAGTTGGACTTGTTATTTCCATGAGCCTACCGTTGGAAAAGTTAAGTTCCTGGAGACAGCAACATTTCTATTTATTTGATATGTCCCTTTGAATGTTCAACAAAATTAAATCACAGCAGCATATAAATATTCAATTGTGATATTTAAAATGAAGTATACAAATGAAGCATACAAATAATTGATTCACCTAAAAAATAATTATACAAACATTGTGACACAACACACATACAACTATTAATACACCAATTAAAACTCTTGATTAGAATCATCATAGGCTCATTTTGAATAATGAATTTTATTATAACTCACAACAACAAGTTTAATGATTTTTTTAGAGAAGCAAAATGATAGTACAAATTATATCGAAACAAACAAATTTATATCAATGGCATAATCTATCCATATGTGAGCCCACAATCAAATCTCTGAAAAACCAATATTTACTTATTTTATCTCAAATGTGCAGCTAGGCTCTACAATAATTTGATTGTCCCAATGCATATGAAAACCAACAGAAAATTCATTGTTCCAGTTTAAATAAATAAACAACAAGGACAAATTGTCCTAATTTGTGCATCAATAGAACACCTAAATTCAACCACAACCAATTGTCCTAATTTGTGCATATTTCCCATTTATCTCTAATTAAAGCTGATTTATCATCTGAGCATAAGATCAAATTCAACAAGAAATTAAAAAATTAATTAGATTTTCGAGAAAGGGCAAGTCTTTTCTTCTTAGAGAGTAGCTTATTCTCATTAATCATGTGACCACCACTCATTGCAGTGTTGCTCGCACCTTCCCTGCACTTGTCTGGTACGGTAACCTTCCCCAAGCATTGACTAAGCACCAAGCATTAACTAAAGATCATATAATTCAAATTTAAAGAACTTCACTAAATTATTTGAAAATGTAAAGAAGAATGTCAGTGTCCAGCATTTTAATTATATAGGCCAAAATACCATCAAAAGTATCTTCTAGTTCCCCAACGTAATAATATTCTATAAATTACTTTTGATTTTGGCAATAGAGAGAAATTTATGAAAGAAGAGATTTTGAAGCTCCATTTCAAGTCAAATAACAAAAACTACAATTAATTAGCCAATCTTTCCACATAATATCCTGAGAAATGCAAAGAACTAACAGATGTCAATCCCAAATTTTGACCTAATAATTAAATTGATAATCACAATTGAAGAAACCTATTGGAAATGCAAAGAAATGCAAAGAAGTAGCCTGAGAGGAATCTTTCCCAGCTAGAGCCATTATATTTACACCATTTGATGAGTCCCTTACAAATAAAGAAATGCAATGACGCATGATTTTTGGCATGTACCATATATACATCTGTTGGTTCTGTTTGATTAGTGCTTTTTGAGACTATTATGGCATATATATCTTATTTGTTTCTATTAAAACTATAAGAAGAACCAATCGTATCATCAGAGCTGCTGGTACATGCATATAATTATTGGTACATGGTACTGCACATTGTTGTGATAAATCTATCTAATGGCCAGCACTCTTAGAAAAATTAAAGTCCAAAAGGAAAACTAACAAGTAATCACATTCATGCACATCTATTGGAACATACCACGATTTCTAGTGTACCACATTGTTAATTGCCTAAAATAAAGTTTTTAACTAGTTAGGTTATAAGCAAACAAGGGACATACATAATCATTCTAATCAAAGATGCCTATCTATGGTTGATTTATAAATCGGAACATAAGATCTTCGTGCTGGTTAGGTCAACATTGGTAAGAAATTTGTAGACACAAGTCGATACCCAGGGGCGGAACTAGAAAATAGAGATTGAGGAGCTGAAAAATCAAATATAGTGCAATTTCATTTTATAAGGGGGGCTAAAAGGTATTAATACATATGAGAATTACAAAATTTAATGGATTAAAGTATAAAATTTCAATTTATAGGAGTGGCTTAGCCCCCTTTGCTCCCTACTATGTTCCGCCACTGTCGATACCAGTTCTAGAATTTTGTTTGCTCATGCTTTCTGAAATTAATGCTTGATGGCATTTTATTATACAGTTAGTCTTGCTGTGCCAGAAAAAAAAAAGATTTCGCAGAAAGTCAAGACTAATAACACCAGCACAGGAACTCATGTTTATTACTTCTCAATTAATGTATAGAAAACCATCCAAAATAGGTAATTTCAAAATTACATGAATTTATAAGAGATACCTGTCAGACTCGTCAGTCCAACTGAACCTTTGACTCCTAACAGACCTCCTAAAAAGGCCATGAGCAGTTCTAAATTGTGAAACTGATCTTTTTCTCTTTCTAGCGGTTACTTCAGCAGTAGAGGAAGTAGAGAGCACCCAATCTCCTAGATAAAGGCCCTGCATAAATCATGTGACCTGAAAACATAAACATCTCCAATAAGTTTGGAATGTAGAGAAGGTGTGGTTAATTGAAGATTTTCAAAAGCCAAATTAAAGAATCCTTGAGAACTAACTGAAAATAGGCAGTTGCACCTATATTGGGTTTAAAATTAATCTTCAAGTCAGGGATACGTTGGAACTGAACTAGCCTTAATTGTAAAACCATCACTTTTATGCTAAATTAATTGTCAGCACAAGCTAAGCCTCGATCACAGGAATGCTATTCCAGCTAAATTGAGTCAAAATGGCTTATTTGCACACAAATTTGTACCAGGCACGATAAAGGACTGGTACTGGCCAAAGCAAATGGTTGAATAGCAGCATCAATTAGCTATAATTACACCAATAGTTCACTTAATATCATACCAATACAATGTGTGTAGAGTGATTGCATGAAATATGAAGAATTCTTAATAGGTCTAGCTTCAAATATGTAAGAGAATTTTCTCTCCATCCATATTCTCTTTAAATCAGCCAAGGTCAGGCAATTCCCCTGAATGGTTTTAGATCCATTGAAAAACAACCGAGTAGCACTGGGACAGGTAGCCGCCTACTAAATCCTTATCAAACGCTTGATAAGCCAAATCAAATAATTCGAGAATCTAATGGGGCATTTCTACAAACACCTGTAAGGCGCGAGCAAGAGAAAAAGAGACGGTAACTCGCCGAGCAGGCGAGCACATCAGTCGGAGTCGTGACTCGTGACAGTGACCGCCTCAAGCACACCAGAGAAAGGGAAGGCGAAAATCCCCCTTGGGTTTCAACCTTGGGAGCGGTGGTTTCTTCAATCGCGGCGGCCGATAAGAATCTGAAGTGGTGAAGGGAAAGGGAGGAGTCGAGGAGAGAGAGAGAGACAGTGAGAGAGATAGTGAATAAAAAAACTGTGGCACTGGATGGTTCTGTTTGGAGGTTTTAGAGGGAAACGAATTGGTTTTAGAGGGAAACGAAAAGTGGGGAAGACTGTGAGAAGAGAAAAATCTAGCTAAGGAGAAAAGATGAATTTTTGAAAGAGGAATCCTCTCTGGATGCGATGGGGGAACAAAAAAAATTGGCCAGTCCAGATTTAGATTTTAACAGAGCAGTTTTAGCTTCAAGAAGTTTGTTAAATATATTAGACGTTCTTTAATTTATATAGGTCGTGTGCTGCATAAAATCAAAACTGCTCTGCTAATAAAATCGCTCAAATGATAACATCAGGACCATTCATTGTTTATCAGACGGCTCGGAGCTTGATATTTACTAATTAGATGATGCATGTACAATAAATAATATGAAAATAATTAAATTTTAAATTAATTTTTTTTTACATCTTTTATGGCCAAATCATACTAATAATTGTCAATTTTAAATAATTTCATGATTATTTGTCCCTTCAAATTTAGTCAATATTCGCGAACCGTTCATTTTTACGTGAGCGATCGACGGTCGATCTGCAATGAAATGATTCCAAATTTGTTTTGAAATGATCAAGGGACAACATTGAACGTAATCAAACTAAAAATTTTGAAGTTTTATTATGTCCAAGCTTCGATCCAACATGAATTATTTATAGCCCTTCGATGTTTCGATATTCCGTCGACTCGATGGATAGGTAAATAAAAATAAAATTTCATCAAAATTTGCTGCAGGAATATATATGCAGTGCTCTTTCATTTCAACGGTTCCGATCGCCCGACGGACGACGTGTTTACGTGCGTCTTCATTAACTCACAAAGCAAGAGTTTATGTTTCATAAGACATAAACTCTTGCTTTGTGAGTTAATGAAGGCGCACGTAAACACGTCGTCCGTCGGGCGATCGGAACCGTTGAAATGAAAGAGCACTGCATATATATTCCTGCAGCAAATTTTGATGAAATTTTATTTTTATTTACCTATCCATCGAGTCGACGGAATATCGAAACATCGAAGGGCTATAAATAATTCATGTTGGATCGAAGCTTGGACATAATAAAACTTCATAATTTTTAGTTTGATTACGTTCAATGTTGTCCCTTGATCATTTCAAAATAAATTTGGAATCATTTCATTGCAGATCGACCGTCGATCGCTCACGTGAAAATGAACGGTTCGCAAATATTTACTAAATTTGAAGGGACAAATAATCACGAAAATCTATAAAATTTACAATTATAAGTATAATTTGGTCATAAAAACTGTAACAAATTTAAAAATATATTTCTTGAAATTTTTTCATATTATTTTCAGTAAATGCATGAACTAATTTGTAAATATGTAAATCTGAACCGTTCGATTGAAAATGTGTTGTCCTGATGTCTTCATTTAAGAGTTTGTGGGTAGGGAGTCTCTATTCTCTGAGGTAGCATAATATTTTTGTTTAGATCCGAACCTAGGCAATGCACAGGATCCTTTAATATTCGTGCGTAATTATGATCAGACGGCTCCGATCTAAAAACAAATATTACATTACCTCAGAGTATATGAATTGGTGGGTAGGTCTCCCAGCGCAATACAAAGCCCCTTCTCCTCTCTAGACTTGAGCATTTTTTTTCCATCTGAACGAGCCTCCAATTATTTTTCCTCTTCCCGCTAATTTAAGCCAAAACCCTAAATTATATTTTCTTCCCTCCCATTCTACAGTACTCGCCCAAATTCCCACTCCCGCTAATTACCAAACATCTCCCCTCCTGTCCTCTCTCTTGTGGTCTCTCAGACCCGCCTCTCTCTCGCCCAAATCAGATCCGAGTCGCCATGGAGTCTTCTAGGCCTCCGCTTCCTTCCAAGAGAAATCCCTCGCTTCCTTGTCAGCTCAGTCGCTCTCACCTCTCTGCACCTTGTGTCGGCGATTGGTGGCCGTAATAGGCGGTGGCGCCTCTTAGACCCTGATCTAGGTCTGAGATGGCCTTTATCGATCTTTTATCTCATTTCTCAATAATTTTGACTTAGATTGGATATCTGAGATGGCCTCATGAGCTACTGGATAAGGTGCGTTCCTCTCTTCAATTTTTTGGCTCCCGCCCAGGAGAATGAGTCGTATGAACAAGATTTTCCACTTTGAGTTGAGAATTTGAAATTGGTTAGGGTGTTTTTAATTATGCAATTGAATACCATTAACCCCGTATTTTTACAATAAATGCAGAAATTGACGCCAATTTCACCCAAATTAGTGCTCAATCTTGAGTTATTGTGATAAATTGTAAGTGCCCCAAATATACCAGAAAAAGATGGCTTACCTGTTAAGTTGTTCATCATTTCTCTCTTTAGTTACTGTGATAAATATTTTTTTTCAAACAATGAAATTTTAAATACTGATGGTTGATTATAAGGAGTTCACATATTCTTACCTTGCATATATAGGTTTGTTTTGGAGCCCAAATCGGTGTTAGTTGATTAGCAGGAAAAAAAAGCTCAAAGATTCTGAAGCTCATATTGGCTGGAAACGCATATTGGAAACTCATTTTGGTTTCTGGTTTTCTAATTAAGGGTATGCTGAGGCCAAAAGGTTTTAATGACAGCAATCAGATCGTAAATAATCGATGTAATTGGAGTTACTGGATGCTTAATCAATGTAATTAACCTTCAAAAGCAAATTTGTGCAGGAGCATTTGCGGATACATATTCAAAGAGGCCCGTTGGATCAGATCTGTTCTGACTTGGTTAACACAGGTTATGACTAAATTCTTAGCCATTTTGCATTTTAGTTCAGGTCGATTGGATCTGAACTTTTGTAAATAATCATTACCAAATTAATAGTAAGTTTTCCAAATCATGCTTTTAATAAAGTATCCTAATTTCTGTTCTTCGTACAGTATGTCAGTATCAAGGCCGTATCATGGTTTAAAAATCTTATATAAACCTTACCTAGATCCATTAGTTCTCATTATAAGTTCAAAATGAAAGCATTTGGATTTGTCTGCAAAACACTGCTACGGCTGAAAGTACATCTCATAATGTGAGTGCTAATTCTTAGTACTAGCAAGAATTACCATGATTTATGATGTTACAAAAGAACCCCCATGTGCTAATTAAATGTTTTAAGTGCTTACCAAAAGTTGACCCGTACCTTTCCTGAGTTCTGTTATACCATATTTGCTTTCTTAATCAGTAAATCAATTAATCTGTTTATTAAATTCTTAGTTGACATTATTACTATGTTTCTTAGTTGATGCTGCTAATTAATTAACTGTACTTTACCAGTCAATTGATGGATATTATTATTATTAGGAGTAGAAGTGTATAACTAAGGTGTTAAAAAATTTCTTGTTGTCCTGATTTTATTTTTGTGACAATATAATTATTGTGTGCCTTCTGCTTTCATGTTGTGCCTGCATAGTTTTCCAATTGTACAGTCTCTAATATCTATGTTGGTGTAAATTCTAAAATTGAGTACAACGACATCCATGTAATTCTGATTCTCTCCTATTTGTTTTCATTTCTCGCGCTCTCTTTAGCGCCTCTCTCTTAAAAAAAACCCTAGATCTAAAATGGCAGGAAGAGGAAAGGCGATCGGTGCGACTAAGGTCACAAAGGCCACCTCTAGAAGCAGGAAGGCGGGGCTACAATTCCCCGTAGATCCGATTACACGATTTCTGAAGTAAGGTGGTGAGAAGCGCAGAGAAGCTGGTGGAGACAGCCATGGCGGGGTGTGACACCTTTCGTGTTACCTTTCTTTTTCTTAGTTGCTTAAAACTAAATTATATATTCAATTTTATTAATTGTAGATGGTGAATTTTGACCTCATCACACTTTGATTCTACAGGTACATATGTTATAACCTTATCCTACTAAGTTGATTTACTATGTGAGGTTTACATCTCTTTTTGTTCGGAGCTAGTTGCCAACATCCACTACTGTAAGTGATCTCATTTAATTACTAAATTCGAATTTGTAAAATATGTGAAAGGATTGAATTTTTGAGTAAATTTTATTGCATTGATGCATGTATTTTAAGTGTTTGATGAATTGCCCAAATAAAACTAGAATTTTAGGGAGAGCAGTGCGGTTGTAAATGGTTGCCAATGATTGCCAATAACCGGCAGCATATAGGAATTAGTTTGGTAATTCACTAATAGAGCAGTGCGGTTCCAAAATTGAAAGCATGATATTAAAGATCTTGATACGTTATGAATTTCGGGTGTGATTAAGATATTGTACATTTTCTGTGGTTAGCTTGCAAATTTTCTATTTACCAGTGTCATTTTTATCACATTTGGGTAGAATATGTCATCTTAGCTTGGACAGAATTGTGTAGAGTTGGTAGTACTTAAGTTCAATGGTTGTTCTTCCATTGTGATACAGAAAATTTGTTATCTTAAACTTTGTAATCGTAGTTTCAGTTAAATTTCATCTCAAATTAGTCAAATTTTTAATCAATATGTTGATTTGGACTTCTTACTGGAAAATAGGAATCAAAGAGTCTGATATAGGTTTAGCTGCCCCAAGCCAATGGGACTTAGTTTCTGACAAACAAATGATGCAAGAGGAGCAACCTCTTCAGGTACACTTTTAAATTTTCTTGCACCTGCATAAAAGCATGTTGATGCTTATCAAAGCATGTTGATGCTTGTTTAAGTGTTGCCTTGCTTGCTTGTTAGAATTTTGTGTTATGGGAACAAAGAGAGAAGGTTAATTGGATGGTTCTTTTTAAATATAGCAGCAAGGTTGAGGTTTTAACACTTATTGGTATTAACAAGGTAAACCAATGGTGATGATTTATAAGAAATGCAGGGTAATTTTTTAGGATCTTCTACACCACAAACAAGCGACAACATTTTTTTTTCTCCATTTTGTTTGGTTTTTGGAGATTAAAATGATGGGGGTGTTTACTTACAGGTTAGGGGCTATCTCACAAGAAAAATTATATTTAGAAAATCTGAATGATTGTTATGCTTGGAGATTTTATGGGCAGGAGGAAGTTCAAAATTAAAAATATCCAAGGTACAAAGTCTTTAACTCCAACAAGATTAGTGTCTGTTTTGATTTATACAAATTATTCACTAATTTCAACCTCCGTACCAGTAACCAAAGAAAATATGCCCTAACTGGTACAACCTCGATCTGTACAAGTAGCCAACTAACTAAAACAGTAAAAGGAGAAAGTGATAGGGGTTATTAAAGTGCCTTATCATTTAATCTAACAAAAAAAATATGTGTAGATAGTCTTAGCAGGAAAGTGATAGACTTTACATCCAAGATTTTATTTATTATTATTTAATTTCAATTATTCAAATTTTAGCAACTGAGATTTAACTTCTACAGTGAGGATAAGTCAAAGTATATGTCCAGGCAAAACTTATCATCGTCCATGATAAACAGCAGCAAGGTCCAAGCTAATAATAATAATATAATTCTCATGGTTTATTTTCTTAATATTGTAGGTGACAGACTCGATAATATCACATGGATGTTTACTGGACAATTGCTCGATGGAGCACAACATATTTTCTCAACATCAACCCGCTCTTCTAGTCTGGACAAACTCTTCATTTTAGGCATAATAGAGGATCTAGAAGTTCTAACATATGACCATCCTTGGGGTAATTTTTTTTTGTAATTTGTGTAAATGGGTGGTGGGTATATTTTGGGACAATGTGTTGTACAAGTTCTTGCAATTTAGTACTGATTTTTGTAATGCTTTTTGGCATTTTGGCACAACGTATGATGATTATACTATGTCGATTAATGTTAATTACATGTTTTTTCTCTATATTTCAATGTGCTTGTTAATTTGGCTGAATAGGAATTGGGGAATGTAAACGGGTCGGTACAGGGAGGATAGTTCATATGTGGGCATTCTGGTACCAAAAAAAGGAGGTCAGTATTTCCGTGGGTATATCCAAGGAAATAATAGCGTCCAGATCTGACCAGGTGGGCCCACTTTCACTGGCCATGGAAATGCTGGAGTGGGTCCCACGTAAACTGCCCATGGAAATACTCGAGTGGGTCCCACGTAGATTGCCTTGGAAATACTCGGGCCTCTTCCTTGGAAATAGACAGGTGGGACCCACGCTCCCTCCCTTGGAAATACTCGGTGGGTCCCTCGTTGGATCCCCTTGGAAAAAGTAAGGTGGGTCCCACGGATGCTCCCCATGGAAATAATCCAGACGGTGGCCAAGTTTGAAAGTTTTTCCATGCGCCCTTTTTCCATGAGCTGGCTCATGGAAAAAGCCAGAATCAGGTATTTCCAACGGCGCCCTTGGAAATACTGACTATTTCCAACGAGGGTATTTGCAACGGGAGTTTTTCCATGGGTATCGCATGGAAAAAGTCATTTTTGGGCTTTTTCCATGCATAAGCCCATGGAAAAAGCCATTTTCCTCCCCATGGAAAATGCGGAAATTCTAGTAGTGAACAGTCTTAACTTATTTTCACTATTTCGACCGAAAGTAGTACCGTTTCACTTTGCAACATCGTAATTAAAAGACGAATGAACATTAAAAGAAAAATACGGCATCTATCGTAATTTTTTTGTTGAGGAAGCAATTAATGTGACGGTCCAAATTTTGACTAAAAGGATTTTGCTCTTTTTTTTTTTGCAGCTTTGGTTTTCATGCATTGGCTCCCTTAAATGCAACTTTTCAGCCACTGAGTATTAACTCAAGTGAGGAGAACATGTCTTAAATCTACTTCAAGAATAATGCTAATTAGTAATAACCATATGGTCCTTGCACAGTAAGCAATTTCATCACAAGTTCTAAAAAAAAAAAATATATAACAGAACATAATTAAATCATGGTGAAAAGGAAAAAAAAATAAATATTAGCTAGTATGTTGAGGCCATTGGAAGTTGACTGAGGCTCAATTCAACATCCAAAATAGAGGAAACCAAAATAGCTAAGTTTTTACAGTACTCGGGTAACAGTGTACCACATCAATAGATTAGATTGGTTTATTGATGTCATTGCAAATTTTCAAGGAGACATCTGCTCCTTTACCACCCTCCATGTGGCGACTAAGATCCTCCCAGAAGTTCGAGGTTGTAATGGTTGATTGCGGTGTCTCTTTCACCACCTCAACAGGGGACCACTTTGTCGCTCTCACTAGACATTCAAATGTGAGGCAATTATCCTTTACATACTCCGAGGAATCTAATTGTTGTTTCGCCATAATTGACATTTTATGCCCATCGTCCCGCTTGTTATATTCTTTACTTATGTATCCGACAGTTGAAGGTTTTCCACTTGGATCAATCAGGCTTATTTGACCATCTAGTGTCAGCGAGGTGTTTGTATCAGTGAGAAGCCTGATATGCAATGCTGCCTGAGTGATATTCATGGTATGGATATTTGTTGCTGGGTAGTAAGAGATGGCCCACCGGTGGCCAGCCAAATCAAATGTACCACAATCAATTCTGAAATCATGAGGACGGCGCTTAACTTGTGTGTAGCACTCAATTTTGGCACGATAGACTGTGCTGAATGTCTCCATAGCACATATCACTTCTTTTTCTGGTTTGATTGGGTCCTTCTTAACTGAGGCATCTATTGTTGCCGCGGTGCTTTTCATCTGACATGATAGTTAAAGTCCTACTGTTAGTGTTATAATTTTCTTATTAAATGAGTACACAAGAAAAAGGAAAGCAACAGCACTGCTTTTAAATTGCTATGGCTTATCTGTATTTCGTAATTTTAAGTTATTACATGCTTTGGCCTTGGGTTTAGAGACCAAAATTACAAACTAGGTACCAAAAAGTAGTTTCTTCGTTGAGCTAAAACAAAAGACCTCAGGCCGCTTCAAGGAAAAAAAAAATCTAAAATTTTCAAAACAAAAGAGCTAAAACAAAAGTAGTTTGTAGTTCTTCTATATTTTTCAAGTCTTTGTAGGTCTTTGAGAAACCAAATTGAAACTCTGAAATACCAGGTCCCTCAAGCAAAAGGGAAGTTATACAAGGTTCACCAATAAATATAACAAGTGAAAAGGCAGAAGATATTTGCAATAATTTCAATACTAAAGAAAAATAAGAAAGAAAATAATGGAAGCACTTATAGTGCAGCAATCAAATAGCTGCATTTTGTATACGTTGACCGGCTTGACCCATTATAAATCCCTTGTCCAACTTAGGTGCTTTAAGTAACATCATGCATGAACTGGAATAAAAGAAGACGTTCAAGTTAAATATAAACCATACTCAGCCGATTTACCCATTTGAAACGCAAAAATATATAAACGGACCATCAACAAAAAAGAATATAAACGAGCTAAATATAAAAAAAAAATTAACCTCTCCTCCAAACAGTTCAAAGAGTTTCAGTTAATTTTGTAGTGAGAATGAGGTGCTCTGCTCATTATATACCAAGTTTGGTTCAATATATTTGAATTTAGAATCTGAAAGATTGCATAGGAAATGTAAATTAGAATTAAAGAGCATGCAACTAAATGAAGTGCATTTAATGGGCCAATGAGAACCAAATAGGTAACAGAATCAATCCTTGACTCTGAATTTGGACCGTCACCTTTGCTTCCTCAACATATAATTAATTACGATGCCGTATTTATTTTTATTTCTTCGTCTTTTTAGAATGAAATGGGGACTTTTGGTTGGAGGTGTGAAAAGACGTTACATTAATTGTTTCCAACGCACCGTTGTACACTACTAGATGCTAGATAAGTATAACAAAATGATCAAATATGCTACGGTCATATCTACTTATGAAATCAAAAACTTCTATTGCCATCGTTCAAACTAGGTAAACTAACTAATTTAGGTGGGTCTGAACTCTGGAAAAAAATCATGAGCCAGGCCAATTGTATTGTCCCAAATTGAAATCAGTTGGGACCATCTTAACAGAAGAATGTTCTAAAACTGATCTAAAATTATAGTATGCTAAATTACTTTAATGAGTATGCTGCTAATGTTTGAAAGAGACTCCTTTATGCAAATACTTCTGTTAGGAAATTATGATAATGCTAAGAAAAGGTTCAGAAACCTTCTTTTTTCACCCCAAACATACGTCTAACTTATAAAACGTTCAATAAAATTAAATTCAGTCTCAAGTAAGTTTGGGACATTCTCTAATGATATTCCTCTGTTCATATATATTACTTTTCCTCTTGCAATCTACCTTCTCAAATAAGTCCCTTAGTATAAAAGGACAGATTTCTATA
>JAJGRW010003251.1:0-20793 GCA_025461045.1 Carex parvula
AAGTGATTAGCATCTGTAAAGACCATCAGTTCGCCATCAAAGCTCCGATTAAAGAAAAAAAGACAAAATTTTGAGAGATCGAAGCAAAAAGTCACGATCTTCGCAAGTTCTAAGCCATTTACGCGGCGATCGGCGATCGATTTCGCCATTTCCGGTGTACTCTAGTGAAATCCATAGCAGATAGTTCGATATAGATAGATGGATAGATAGACAGAGAGAGCAAGAGACAGTAGCTGCTAGTGAGGAGAGGAAAAAGAAAGAGAGAGAGAGAGGGGAGAAAGGAAAACAGTACAGGAACAGACCGGCGGAGTGATAAGCACGAAGATTCGTCAGATCTCGACCGTTGAGTTGGAAAATCAAGGGACAATTGGCTCAGACAAGGGGTTTCTCTATTGCGAAAGGAGACCTTAGGGTTTATTGCACGTATTTATTGTGAGTTTCTTTGTTTTAGTTTTTTTTATATTATTAAAACTATCCAGTGTTAGTGACTGCATCGAGCTCTTAATATTTTCTTTTTATTATCCATGTTATTTTTTGAAACCGTCTGTCAACCCATGGAGTAGAACGGCAGCATAAGCTATATTCGTCTTTGTCTGTAGGTCCCACTTACAGTGGATACTAGATTACATGTAGGATATGAACCAGGAGCAGCCTGAAATATATTGAGGAGGAGTTGAAAGAATAAGCGAAGTCAAAAGGAAATTAGAGGGGGTCTTTGTCTGGCTCGTGCCACGTAGGCAGCACAGGATTCGCTCGTGCGAGATACACGTGATTGGCGAAGGCTCTGGAGAGCAAATTATGTTTTCCATCCCTAATGCGTACCACAAATAAAAAAAACTTCCTTTTTTGTTATTGTTAAGATATACAGAGATATTTTTTTTTCCAAATATTATACTAAGGTTATGTAGACTGAGATGTTGGTATAAATATAATATACTTTAATAGGATGAATTATATATAGCCAAATTAGATGCATATTGGATGTGGAAGGGACTTCAATCAGAAATTTTCTATTTCTACATAAAATACCTTTTCTCTTCCTTGGAAGAAAATCAAATGGATTGGCAACATGGAAGGAATTGGATTTTGTCCAAAGAATTTTGAACAAATTTTATCCAAAGTCATGTCCAAACCGTTTGATCTACTTTCAAGATTCATGTGAACAATTTATAACTAATTAAATTTAAATAATTCTTTGAATCTAAACCAATAAGACGATTTAGGTCCAACTTTGAATAATACTTTGTCTAAACAAGACAAGTCCTATGGGTTGTAGCACTTTATCTTGTTATGAAAATTATGCTGATTAATCAATTATCATAAAGAAAAAAAAATACTATTTTCTAATTTTATTCTTCGAGCAGGTTGCCAGTACTTTCAGTCTCATCCCAAAAAATGATAGATGTTAAGATGTAAAATTAGTCTTTGCAGGGGGGTCTCTGTAAAAGTCTACTAACTGGCTACTTGGACAAATTTAAGGGCTTTATAGCACGGCCCATTAGGAAAAGCATGGCCTTATTAGAGAACCATTTTTATTTTATTTTATTTTTATGTACAAGTTCTCGGAAAGATTTTCAAAGTAGCTAATATAGCAATAAATTATTTCCCTGGTTGTTCAATGATGGTTATTTTTATGTCGTCTGGTAGACCGGGAAAAATAGCTCAGCGGAGCCGGCTCTGTCACGGAATGGCACGGTTACAGTACAGAACGGCACGGCACGTGTGACTGTTACATGCTGTGACTCACGTGTCGCGTGTCGTGGCTATCTTTTGAAAATTTGACACGGCACGTCACGCAAGTCACGTGTAATTAAGACTGTTACGTCTTGATCAAATGATGAATCTTGAATAAACTAATCTAAATTATGAAAAAAATAGTTAAACGTGACCAAACGTGACCAGTCATGTTTGGACACGGTACGTTTGGGCACGGCGTGACTCACGTGCATGTGGTCATTCGCGTGCCGTGACCACCCCCTCAACATTTTAGTCACGACACGTATAATTGTCCACTTAATCACAGCACGGCACTACACGAGACCAAAGTCACGACATATTAGTCACGGCACGGCACTTTTTTACTACCTATGACGTCTGACATCTCTTAATTAATGATGTGTTTATTCAAATATATGGATTCGATGTCCTTTTGCATTTCAATTAGACTATTGCTATTTCTTCATTTCCCTTCCTTGCCAATATTTGATTAACAAATTGACACAAATACCTTCCAGTTGCCAGAGTAAAAGTTTAGTACAACCCTCAACAATCATGGACACTTCACGCATCTGTGAAGGCAATTCTTTCTTACAATTAAGTAAGAGAGAGCCAGTATTTTGGATTTTTATTTTTATTTTTAAAGTTGAAATAGTTAATTCAAACGGTTAAACGTGATTTCCATATAAAAATATACTTAAAAGACAAATTTTTATAGATTTTTAGAATCTTTCTACTATTTTTTCAAAATAGATAGAAATCAATTGATCTTAAAGTTTTGGATGGTTTGGACCATCCAATGTAATGATTTTCTACCTGTCTAAAAAATAGTACAAAAATTCGAAAATATATAATAATTTACAAAAATAGTACAAATTTTTTTTGCCCCTCTCTGGACGTTTGATTTGTAATTCGGATTAAATTTAGGGTTAAAATGAAATAAATTTGTTGAATTTTGATTGATAATTAGAATTACAAGTCAGAGCATCAGAAATTACAAGTCAAAGCATTGAAAAGTATAAGTAAAAGTATTATTTTTTATCGACTACCAAATTAATTAATGGATTTAAATCCGTTTAGGTATTTAAATCCAATTCGATATTTTTTTGCCCCCCGACGAAAATCCTGAATCTGCCCATGCATGAACTGCACATAACACACTGAGCCGTACGTATGTCCTCTTATTTTCTTCTGCAACATCAAGCAAACAAAAATCTTTACCGACTGGGGACACTTAGCAGACCATGCCTTTATGTATCTCCAAGTGATCCTACCACCTCCCAAGATGCTTGCATAGGTTGACTTAGCGGTGTATATCCCTGCACTGCTCCATCTCCATTGTAATATGTCAGATATATATATATATATACACACACACGAGGAGGGATCAAGTTACAACAAATTTGAGTTACAACAACTATGTTTTCAATTTTCAAAGTCCAAATCGTCAATCCAAACCGTTCAACATGATTATCTAAATAAAATGTACTTGCAGATCAAATTTTACATTTTTTTGAATTTTTTTACTATTTATTAAGATGGGTACAAAATTCAATGGTCTGAATATGACTATTTTTGTAAAATACTTAATAAATAGTAAAAAAATTCAAAAAAATGTAAAATTTGATCTGCAAGCACATTTTATTGTGGAGATCATGTTGAACGGTTTGGATCGACGATTTGGACTTTAAAAATAAAAAAAATAGTTGTTGTAACTCAAATTTGTTGTAACTTGATCCCTCCTCTCTCTCTCTATATATATATATATATATATATCTGGTACGAGAGTAGGAATAGGGCCTTGAACTCTGGTACCAAAGAATGAAGAATTGGCAAAGCTTCTCTCAAGGCAATGTGCTGTTTTTTTGCGGAAAATGCCCGTAGGCTTTACTTTCATTAAAACTAGAAATAGAAACAGCTGTTACAGGTTACATAAGAAGAGAGCCTTGTCTCTGTAACCTCTTAGTGGAGACTAGGGCTGGGCAAAATTGTTCAAACTCGTAACTCGCTCATTTACAACTCGAGTCAGTTCCAACTCAAGTTGGCTGACTCGTTTAATAAATAAGCTAAGTTTGAGCTTACCCCAACTCGCTCATTTATAACTCGAGTTACATAGCATTGGTCACAATAAATTCCAGAAATTATTTTTGTTAAGCTGCTTTATGAAAAATTACTGGTGCTTATGTACTAAGTTGTTGTATAAAAAATTGTTAGTGCTTATGTACTATTGTTGTAAGAAAAATTACTGGATACTGATAAATTCTTTTACTAATAGTAATAGTTAACTGGTTAAACGAGTTATAAACGAGTTGTGAGCCAACTCGAGTTGATAACGAGCTGAGTTCGAGTTGGCTCTACAACTCGTTATTACCATCCCAACTTGAGTTTACTCGCTCATTTATTTAATGAGTTGAGTTCGAGTTGGAGGTAACTCGCTAAAACTCGACTCATTTACCGCCCTAGCGGAGACCCATTCCAGGAGTCAAACCAGAATTCCATAGAGGATCCTGTTCATTGACCACCTTTGATCATTCCCTATTTCCCTACGGTACTGCATGAATCTGTATTTTCCTATTTCCGTTGGAGAGCATTTCATTGACCACCTTTGATCATTCTCTATTTCCCTACGGTACTGCATGAATCCCTCCCTTTATACCCTTAACTTTTTCATCGGGTTCTCCAGTTCATTGACCACCTTTGATCATTTTATCCTATATATTAAAGTCCCTTTATTTTTGCTATATCTCAAGTGCAGATTCGCTGGTAGATATATAGGATCATAGGACTCGTTACTTGATGGCAAATTCTGACATCCAAGCTCATAAAATATTCTTTGTAAAAAGCCAGTATGGCTAATTAATATGAATACAAATTTACAAGTCATGTGTGAATTCACTTACATTTTAAATTAATTATTGGATTTAAGATTCAATAACAAAATGAATCAAATATTTGTTTGTTACATTTTTAGTAGCAAATTACTAATTAGTTGAGACTTTAACACACTAATTTATTACTGAAAAATTATTGATATCGTTAGTCATTTTTTATTCGGATTTTGAATCTCGGCTTGCGAAACAAATTTTGATGGACTACTTAAAAAAGTCTCTACCACTTACTGCAATTTTTTTCATTTTTAGGGGGTTATTTACAAATGTCTCTGCTACTTGTGTTATTACTTGTTAGTTCATAATTTCATATGCATTTTCCAAGATGATCTATCAATTACCATACGCGGATCTAAAGATTAATTAGAAGATGCCCTATTTCCCTAGGGTACTGCATGAATCTGTAATGAATCTCACTGAACATTTCCGTCAAATTTTCAATGGAAATTTGATGAGTTTGAGGCAAATAGTATTTTATTCTTTTTTTCTCAACTTTTCCTGTGAATACAGCCCTTGTATCCACAAGTTCCCATTTCAATGAAATTTTTTTAATTTAGAAACCCAGACGGCCAGACCTCATTTTCTTTCTTTCCAATCTCTCTTCTTCTCTTTATCTCTTTTTCAAACTTTTTTTTAAAGATGCGGCAGGAGCTGCTAAGAGCATCTGCATCTCTGGTACTATTAGAGTTTCTAATCTGATGTGACAGTTTCTAATCTAGTTTCAGGGATGTGGGAGAGTTTCTTATATAGAAACTATGCAGTAAAGTTTTTTTATTAAGAAACTGTTTATAAACTCCATACTGATCAAATGATTGGATCAAAATTATTTCTGTTTTTTAGTTTGTTGCTAACATAGCTTAATAGAAACTCTAAAATTAATTTCAGAAATTTGAGAGTTAGAAATTTTAGAGACCTTAATTTCTAAAAAGAAGTTAATAGTTATTTAGAAACTCGTTTGAGTTACTGGAATGTAGATGCTCTAAGAATCTGCTCTCCACTATCTCTCCAATCTCTCTCTCTCCACTGACTAAGAAAATGCTCACATTTTATTCATCTCAAAATGTGGGACTAAGAAAACCAACGGATCCGGACTGAATTTTTATTTTTGCAACATTAATTGATACTCTTTATTCAAATATTTTGCAACATTTTTTTTTAATACCTTTAATTAATTACTACTTTTTAATCAAACGCGTACAACATTTTTTAATTAATACTCTTTATTCAAATATTTTGCAACATTTTTTAATACTCTTTAATTTTACAACATATTAATCTAATTATTTTATGTACAATTTTCTTCTTATTTTAAATAGGTGACAACTTTAAATAGATATATATTTTTAAAATAAATCAAGATTTTCCACGACTAATTACACGGTACAAGCAAACAGTCATTTCAGCACATTCCCATAATCAATCCCGTACGTATTCTTACCTATGGATTTCCATTTTTCAAAAGCGGGTTTCTATCCCCGTCAATTCCCATCCCGCTCCACTTTAAGGGTCTGTTCGTTTGTCACGGGATTACAAAGGATGAGATTTGACGGGTATGGGAACCCACTTTTTTAAAAAGTGGGAACTCATAAATACGGATACGTACAAATTGATTATGGGAACGTATTGAATTGAGTGTTCGGTTGTACCGTAGAATTAATTGTGGGAAGTCTTAATTTAAATCATCACATTTTTTTGCATTCTTTATAAATTTGTATTCTTTTTGTGTAAAATACAGTATGTTATATAAATTTATATAACATATACTGTAAAGAGAAACGTTCAGTATATAAATACAATATGAGATAGGACATATTGTATTTATAGTGGATGTTTAATCAGTATATAAATTTACACTTTGATTTGTATACTATTAATTATCAAAGTGTAACTATATATTAATCAGTATATAAATTTATATATTGAACCTTTCTTTAATTTTAATCATCCATATTTTAATCTAAATCATCTCATTTTTCATTAAAACATATTGTATTTCTATACTGGATTTTATAACGAATACAAAAAAAAATGTCTGGATTGGATTATCCTTTAGTCCCACAAGGAATGTGAGTGGAGGAGAGAACTCCTTATATATAGCATTTCTCATATGTGTGTGAAGGTAAGTTGGTGCAAAGAGAATATTGTGATTGCCACGTTGAGGAAGAGAAAGAGTGGAGGAGAGAGAAGAATGGGAAAAAAAATGTAGTAGAAATTGGACATCCAAATAGGCTTGGAGGAAGAATAGGAAATTTAGCTCAATCCCCACTTAAATCCCCATCAATTCTCTTGCATCCAAAGAGCACTAAAACTCTAATAACTTAAATTTTAAAATTTAAATGTCGAAATAAAATAATTAGATATGATCTATATTATATTTTTATACACAATAAATGAAGGTCATTTGAACCCTCTAAAAAATTAAAATACATATATCTGGATAAAATTTTGTAACTAAAAAAAATTGAGGGGCTTCCATATAAAGTTCCGTGACAAACAAACATGCTCTAATTGAAATATAGTCAATTATAAAGAGTTGAGAATTAGCCTTTGGTCTAGTGACAAAGCACATAGTCTCTATGTGAGAGGTTATGAGTTCGAAACCCGCATGAAGTAAATTCTTTATTGTAATAACAAGGATATGAAATTTGAAGGCCAGATCCTTATCTTTCTTTCAAAATAAAATTATAGAAGAGTCGCTTTAAAATTCGTGTAAATTTAAATTAAATGGTCTGAATTTATCTTAACAGAGTCAGATACCTGATCTCAATTCGCCTATTACACGAAAGTGAAAGCATGCATGAGTGAACTTGGTTACAGTACTAAATAAAGGTGAGATGCTTTAATTAATTAAGAGCTCCATGCCACTTGACCGGCCAACCCCACCAACTTAAAAGCTGGTATGAGAAAAAGAGAAAGAGATAAAAAAAAATAGAGGGAGAGAATTTTGTATTATTATTTCTCTATAAACAAAATGGAACCATCGGCGTCAGACTAAGCGGGAATGTTATTTGTTTGCTAAAGAAAGAGAAATTAACAAAATCAATAACAAGTAGTAGCTTCAGTTGGTGTGAATTAGGTCTCTCAACTCAACACTCCCTTCACCGTACCGTTGTACCGTTCTCTCTCTCTCTTTTCTCATTGGTGGTTGTGTATTGTTAAACGAATTAACCTCCTAATCCAACAAGTCATGCCCACTATTTCTCTCCTAAACCTAGATATATATCAATTTTACAAACATGTCTACACACAAAAATATCAATCCAGTATCATCAACCATGATCTTGCCAAATGTTACTGAGTCGGAACGGATGGGTGACAACACCAACCCGGGTACGGTCGTAGCAGAGCTCGAGGGCACACTTCTCAAAGACCCGGATCCATTTCCATATTTCATGCTAGTAGCCTTCGAGCGAAACTTCGGTCTGATAAGATTCACCACATTGCTACTCCTCTGGCCTCTGTTGAAATTTCTCGAGTTCATCAATCGGTCCGACCTTGGATTACGTGTCATGGTGCTCATTGCACTTTCTGGTGCAAGGAAATCGGAGATAGAGGCGTTGTCACGCGCAGTGCTCCCTAAGTTCTTGTTAGACGATGTCGACATGGCAGCATGGAGTGTATTCAGATCATACCAAAGACGGGTCGTAGTGACAACGTGGCCAAGGGTTTTAGTCGAGACGTTTGCTAAGGTGCACCTTGGTGCAGATGAGGTGGTAGGTTGTGAACTTGAAATGAAACGGTGCGGTTACGCTACCGGGCTCGTCGAACAGGATATTCCGATCGAGAACCGGGTGCGTGCACTTTTCGAAGGTGATGATATACCGGAAGTCGGTTTGGGCAGGCTGGAGACGACTAGTTATGTCATGTCGATTTGCAATGTGAGTACAGGAAGTTTATTGTCATTATTTAGTAATTTTTTTTTTGAGGAAATAATTTCGTATACTTTAAAAGTATCTTTAATCCATTTCTTATATTATTAACCATGAACCGTAAGTAAATACTCGAATAGCGCAATTTTAATTCATTAGTTATTATTAAATTGATATAATTGTTTTTTACATGCTATTTTTAAATATAGAAAAAAATAGAAAAACATTAATGCAACATTAATTTTAGGATTAAGTAGACATTTAAGATTGATCAAAATGAATATCGGAAAAGTGTAAATTTCTTTAGGCCTTTTCTGCTGCCGAAAGTGAGAAGAGAGGAAAGCAAAAGCACAATATATATATATATAGAGTCCGGCTACTATAACACTAGTGTTATTTCAAATTAAATAACACCACATCTTAAACCATTGGATCTGCTTTAATATTCGTGCACAAGATATTTATATTCGTGCACTAGTGTCTTGCACGAATATTAAAGCAGATCCAATGGTTTAAGATGTGGTGTTATTTAATTTAAAATAACACTAGTGTTATAGTAGCCGGACTCATGTATATATGTATATACAATTTGTAAAATAAAAAAGGCAGGAATTCTCACTATTTATCCATTTTCTAAAGTTTACTTTTTTGTACACTTCCAATCTGTATAAAACTTTGCTCAAAATAAAATTTTATTATCTAATGACACGTCAGCTAAGCAAATCTTTGGAGAATGCTTTCCTATAAAATTAGCTTTTCAAATTAATCACATGTCTCAACTTCTTAAAATACAGATACAGTCATTTAAGAATACTGTTGAGATGTCCAATTAATTCTGACCGTTTAGTGATTAATGTGTATACGCTTTGCACCCAATATCTATATTTGTCTGTTGGAAAAAGATATATTTGTTAATTAAGGAGAAGTCAATTAAACTAAACTTCAAAAAATTTCAAATGAGACCTATTAATTGGGAAATTCATTGGACAAAAAAAAATTACACGTAAATGTACAATAGTAACAATGGACAATTGGTTCGGAAAGCAATGTATATATACCAAGGATTCAATTTTAAAATAAAGGTGAAAAAAAATTATAGTCCAAATTCAATTAAAACACTGTAATTAATTAGTCCCCGATGAACAGCAAAAATTGCACAATTATATTATATAAACATTTTTTTAACAATTCATATTTTGTAACAGGAGCAACTGAATCCACCATTTGCACTAAACACTGAGCATGCTGAACCGCAACACCGCCCCGTACCGGTCATATTTCATGACGGCCGACTGGTGCCCCGGCCGACCCCTCTAACATCACTTTTCATAGTCCTTTGGATTCCAATCGGCCTAGTAATCGCCTTCATTCGCATTGTTGTCGGCCTGTCGGTTCCAATACGGATCATACCTCATATTGCCCCGATATTTGGTGGTGCAGTGATAATTCGCGGTTGCCCCCCTCCACCAGCAAATTCAAACAACAACAAAGGAGTCTTGTTTGTTTGCACACACCGGACGTTAATGGATCCGGTTGTGCTAGCAACAATACTCGGCCGGAAGGTCACAGCCGTCACATATTCCCTCTCTAGATTTGCTGAAATGCTCTCTCCGATCCCTACGGTGCGGTTGACTCGTGATCGAACAGTAGATGGTGAGAAAATCAAAGATCTACTGGCTGACGGTGACCTCGTTGTGTGCCCTGAGGGGACCACTTGTCGTGAACCATTCTTATTGAGATTTAGTGCATTATTCGCTGAACTCACCGATCGAATTGTGCCGGTTGCGACGAACTACAAAGTCAAGTTGTTCCACCCAACCACTGCACGCAAGTCTAAGGCAATGGACCCGATATTCTTCTTCATGGACCCGAATCCGGTGTACGAGGTAACATTCTTGAACCAGTTGCCAGAAGAAGAGACTTGCGCAGCTGGGAAGAACGCACATGACGTGGCGAACTATGTACAGGGTATGCTTGCAGCTACATTGGGGTTTGAGTGTACAAACTATACACGGAAAGATAAGTACCGTGTGCTCGCTGGTACCGACGGTATGGTGAATGCGAAACCAGCAAAGAGCAGCAATTGGGTTGATTGGGTCAAGGGGGGTGTTGGATTTCTGCTGCATTAGGTTAGACTAGGTTTTGATATAGTTTGGTGAGCTGTTTTAAACGTGTTATACTATACATTAACTACTTTGTTTGCTTTGGTCTGGTCTGGTAGTAAGTGACAATGTGTTGATTTAATAAAGGTTAATTTCCATTAACAATGCCTCAACCTAGGAATAGGATTCATGTGTTGAGCTAAACGGTGTTTAATTATTTTAGTTTGCATCTTTTTAAGACCTTTTCTTTGATTTACATCTTTTTAAGACCTGTAAATTGAAATTCTGTTGAGGCCTTTCCTTTTGCCAAGGATGTTGTTATATTTTAAATTTTCAAGCTATAAACGCTATTTAAAACATTAATTTCAACACATTTGGGCTTTATTAGGACAAATGAAATAATCTAATTTCAGTCAAATTAAAATTTATTTGTCATGAATAAGAACAAACCAAAACGTACAACTAAAAAATTTGGGCTTTATTTTCAGTTGGCACTAAAAATATATAACAAAAAAAATTAAATACTGACAGTGACGGGATTCGGAAAACACCGCTGGTTGTCAAGAATGGGATTCGAACCCATGCCCTTTCGGACCAGTACCTGAAACTGGCGCCTTAGACCAACTCGGCCATCTTGACATTTGTTGATAGAAATTCAAATTAATTGTTCTTAAAGTGTTAGTATTTAGCTTTCTTCAATTCTAATGGGGTCATTTATACACGAGTCGAGGTCAACTGCATCATGCGGCATTTGACGGATCTTTTCTATGCATAGTTTGTGTAACGGGTTATTGTGATATGTTATGAGCATCAATACTTGCATGTTAAATCTCAGAAGAAAGTTTGTGTAGTCTGTTGCGTCTTACTTTAATTATATTAAAATTTTAGGGGTGAGAAAATAATTCGTAACTCGTGATTTGCTCATAACTCGCTCATTAATAACTTGTTCGTTATCAGCTCGCTAGTAACTCGTTTGTTAAAGCATGAGCAAACTCCAACTCCTCGTTACTAACTCGAGTTACATAAAGACATGCCACATTCAATCCCAATCGGATCCAAACTCAAGTTTAGTGTTAACTTATGTTAAATTCAAAGATTAGTGTTTTGTTTTTGGTTCAATTTGTTTTCTATATTTATTATTTAGAACTTTCGGCTTTAAGAAATTCAAATTGCTTAAAAATTAAACATCAATTGGTTTTAATTCTTAATGAGTTGGTTAACGAGTTACCAGTCAACTCTAGTTAGTAACAAGTTGAGCACGAGTTGAGTTGTAGCTATTTGTTCCATGAACAACCACAAGCCATATTAGTTTCCCAACTCTAAAGAGTAAAGAAGTTAGCTTGATGGAATATATATAAAATCACTTGACCTCAGCAGGTATTGTAGAGAATTAGAGAAGTGCATGGAATTTATTTCAGTCTAGGGGCAATTTGGGGGCAAGATATTAACAAATCTGGTTTGATTTTATGCAGCCCATCAGTTATATATCCTTTTATAGTCTCTATTGAATTCATATTCTCTACAGTAACTCAAATTTGAGTCTCTGCAGAATGAATCCGAACCGTCCGATCTGTATTGACAGACATATTAAAGAGTCCTGTGCTTTACATGCATGCGCTGGATTAGTCCGAATTTTGATTAGATGGTTGAGATTTCATACCCAATTTCTGAGGTAATGCAGAGGATACAAACTCAGGTACATAATGATAGATCAAAGTAAAATTTCTACTTTATTATGAGTCTGTATTAGACTATTAATTAGTTAGTTGTTAATCATCACATCAGGTAATAAATCTTGTTTTCCATGTTCAGACTGTTGAATTTAAAAATAAACGAGCTAGATTAAATCAAGTGGAGCTTCTTATTGTTATGGGGAGTGCTATACTGAGGGCAACTATTTCAAGCGACATGTTTAAAGAGCAAAGATAAATTGAGTATTTAGAAACAAAATATTCTCTCAGCTCTCCGAATTTGAATAGTTGCCCCTACTGTGGCATTCCTCTCCTCTATTGTTATTATGTAAAGAAATACAAACCAAACAAAAGCTGACATATAACAAAAATCAAATAGGACTTGGTTATTATCTCTATCAACATTCAATTCTTGCAATCTTTTATCAATTACTATAGAAAATATCATCCTAACCTAACTTAATTATCACGAGGAATATAATCCAAACAAGTTATTATTGTTCAGTGAGGTTTTTGTATTTCCTTTTAAGATCTAATTAAAAACCGTTCCATTTTTCGAGTTGGGAGATTATTGTAACTGCTTGAAAATTTATATTATTTAGTCTCATCTCTGTAACTCGTGCGAGCATATACATTTGTAAAATTAAACTGAAAATTAGAATAAAATAATTGAAATTAATTAAAAGTTAATTTCAAAAGAACCGCACTCATGTAATTAATTTTGATTTCCATTAATGTTATAAAATTAAAAAAAATATCATACATTCTAGAAATTAATTTTTGAGATATAGATGAGCAAATATGAATTAATATTTTTTTTTCAAGATAACGTTTTGAAAACAATTTCATTAAAAAAAATCTTTATATTGATAAAATCATTATACGTTTATGAAATCCTAAATAAAATTATCAAATTTAAAATTGAAATAAAAATACCAATAATCATTTAAGAGCTGTAACACGATGCTATTTTGTCACGAGTAACAAGTAAAGGTGTTTTTTTTTATCTGTTTTTCCCCCTTTTTTTTTAAAATTGCGACTTGTTTTATTTTAGGCCACTAGTAAAAGAGAAAAGGTATCGTCCCCTGTGTTCCGTCCCCATAAAATTTCCACCTATAAAACTTTTCATTTTTAGCTGTCCGCCGATACGTTTTCTACCGGTTCGTCATGCATTTTCAACTGTCACTAACGGCAACGGTCCCCACTTTCTCTGCAGCCGCCAACGCGTTTCCTATTTAAAACTTTCATTTTTACTGCTTTTCATTTTTTGAAACTTAAATATTTCCTCTTCTCGTTTTTCCTTTTCTAAATCAATTTATTTCTTGTTGTACAGAGTATAATGCATATGTATGATCATGAGACTGCTCTGAAAAACTTACCACAATTGTTCTCAAACCAGTTCGAAAAAATTAAATGGCTCTTTGTTCCTATGTGTGCAAATGAGCATTGGGTCCTTGTTGCATATGATTTGCAGTGCAAAAGAGTTCTTTATTTCACTTCTACTAGTGAAACTAATGCAGCATAAGTACAGTCTCACTGGCATACAACTAATTGGCTTGACGCATTTATCGCGTGGCGTCTTCGTGAGTATTGTTTTAAAATTATTTCATTGTGTTTACCGTATTACTGAGTTTTGCAACCTTAAAGTCTTATCAATAATTGAAACAATGCTCTCAAAAACATGAAAGTCTCGTCAACCTAAGTTATTGTCTTACATGTATAGAAATTGTAATCTCAATCTATTACTAATTATTTATTTGAAATTTTATATAAGGTGATAATTTCTGGAAAACAATTATGTTTGAATACTGCCCTAAACAGTCTGGTTCATATGATTGCGCAATTTTTGTTTTGCGATACGTGTACAGTTTAATTACCGAAAGTGAAATGGATTTCTGCCAGGTTACTTTTTTCTATTGTTCTTATTTTATAATTTAAAGTTTTTTTATTTATATATTATTGATAATATTTTGGATTTTTTTTGCAGGAGGACATCACTAGAGAAATAATTATTCTGGCAATGAGACTTCTGTTTCATCCTCAGAATATTCTACAAAAGGTGCGCAAATAGATTTTGTTAGGATGACAGTACCTTTTCTCTTTTTTTTTTGTTTGGTTTCCTGGATGATTGTAATATATATCTGCACAAAATGATTGTAAAGTGTTTACAGGAATATGGTGATCTTTTTACAGAATAATTGGTATTTGTTTACAGGATTATGGCGATGTTTACAGTACCTTTTTTTTGTTCTGTGTCCTAGATGATGGTAATGTCTGCACATAATGATTGTGACATTTGTCAAATTTGTACCCAATTTTTGTCAACTGAAAATAGTATATAATTTGTATTTGCAAATCTAAAATTATAATTGATAAAATTAATTAAACAGTTTCTTAAAAAAAAGTTTACAGGATTATTCAAAATAGTTTACATTATAAATGACATATGTATACCTGATCAGAGTCAAAATAATGATGATTTACGTAGAATTTTGGCTTAAGTTTTGCATATTTTCTCGTACTTATGTTTAACTTATTAGAGAAAAGGTTACTGTCATCTTTTTTATGTTTTATTGCAGAAAACAGATTTTGAGACTATTTTACACCAAATAGAGCTAGAATCGGGTCAATCGGATCAGCGAAGCTTATCGACGAAGTCTCTGTTACGGTCCGTATTGCCTAATACGGACCAAGCCTAGCACAGACCAGGAGATAGCGTGAGAAGCACTAAAACTCTCAGCGACAAGGTCTCAATACGGACCGTATCACCTAATACGGTCCGTAACTGAAGGCGCCTTTTGGGGAATAACTGCCGACAGCTGTATCCAGATCAGTTTCTTAGCCCCTACTCAACCTTCAAACGTCCCTCCACTCCTATATAAGGCCCCTGGACAGAAGAAGAAGTTATCTTTGTAATTATGTTAGATTTGATTAAAGTGGGAAGAGAGTGCTCGTAACTATACCGTTCTGCGGGTAAGTTCATTTTCTTACGGCTAGGCAGTAAACCTTGTTACTCTTGATGTTTTGATATATATATCTTCTGTTGATTATGATTTCTTGTTGTTGAATCGAAATGCTTTTGTGATTTACTATCTCTTCATCTAACTTCAATGATCTAGTTTAGTCCATTAGGGTAGTGACAGTACTTTAATGGTAAGAGAAACTATTTGTATGAATTAGTCTCGTTGAGATCTATTAGGTTTATGTAAAGAAAACCTTAGCGGAAAAATCATAAACCAGACCAACAAAACACGAACCAAATTCCATCACTTGCGTAAGGAAAATCACAGTGATCTGTGTAGTAATTTGGGTATTTAAGAGATCAGTCATTTGTGTAAGAAAACTCGCAGTGTCCTATGTAGAATCTCGATGAAAGATCTGTCATTCTTGCGTAACATAAATCGCAGTGACCTATGTGGTGTCTTTCATAAAACAACAACAGAAAATCAGACGCAACAAGAATATATTATCAAGGCGGATTGAGTGGCAATGGTGTGCCGAAATCCTAGGAATTCTCATCTCTATCCTTATTTTAATTACTTTTAATTGCTTCCTAATTTACATTGATCACAACAACATCTCTCAATTTTCAGATTTCGTCTAGCCTTTCGAAAGATTGTGATTCGATCGCTCAAAACTCTGAACCAATATTCCCTGTGGATCGATCTTGAATGTATTACTCGATAGGATTGTGCGCTTGCAGTCCGAACTGATAGCATTTCTGAGTTTATAAATATTAAAAGAAACATCGCTCTCTTTTGAGTGATCAATACCGTATTAGAATACAATGTATACGGCATTACAAAGCTTTGAATGAACCATCTATATATAGAACGAAAAAAAATTGAAAAAATATTTCTCTAATTTTTTTATGTTTACAAAACTTAAAGACATATATATACAGAATTTAAAAGTGATCCCGGTTCGTAAGATATCCTTCTAGAAGGTGGTCCCGGTTCGTTTATGATATTCAAGAGTAGTTAGATACCTTCTAGAAAGTGGTCCCAGTTTTTAACTGTCATTCGGTTACTAAGAGGGACCACGCACTTTTAATGAGTGGACCACGCGCTTTCATGAGGGGACCACACAGATATATAACTGTTTTTAAAAATTCACTACTAGTTTGATATCCACTGTATTAGTTTATAGGTTTACTGCAAAATATTTACAGAATTAGCTTCATTAGTTTACAAGGACTTTGAGTTATATCCGGAGATTTTCCGGAAATTGGGGTCCGGGAATTATAGCTGCATCCCTAGTAAAATGAAAAGATAAAAAAATAAAAAATAAAATAAAAAAGCAAAGTAGGATGAAGGAGTTGGTAAACGATCACACTTTTAGAAGAAAAATTAAAGGAAAATCTGAACTAACTAGATGATCAGCAAAATAAGTTAGTAAGTCTTACAAGGACTAGAGTGCAAAAATCCCGTCCTTTCTTCGTCCTTCCAGCAAGCTCTTCTCCCTTGGCTTGCGCCAGTATACAACCCCGGGAGAGACCACTGTCGTCTCTCCACGCCGGCGCCATCTCGCGCCGCCACATGCCAATTCGCAAATTTGACCTCAGTTTATAAGCTAATTACAAAACCCAACTGGGTCCGATGAGTCGTCCGGGCTACATCACTCTACCGATCATCACTGTTCTCTTTTGCATAGGTTACATCTACTACACAACAGTGTTCGTCGCAATCGAGGGTTGGCTACGCCTCTCGACGGCGGCCGGACTAGCCAATGCCGCCGTCTTCACGGCACTGGCTGTAGTTTGCATCGCTACCTACACGACGGCCGTCGTAAAGGATCCTGGTCGCGTGCCAGCACCGTTCGTGCCAGATTTGGAAACACCCTATAGCGCAATTCACGAGATCAAGAGGAAGGTCAGTGCTTTTGGGATCCTGAATTTCAGATCTATTGGCTTCATTTGCGAATTTTTGCAGTTAGCTCTATCGGCCAACTATAGTGATTTCATGATCGAGTAAATAATTGATCATTAATCTGCTATACCTGATTTTCTAGAAATTGGGATTGTTTATTAATGTGAGAATGAGAAAATTTTGGGTTGCATGTGCAAAATTGTCGCGATGTACTGATCTCTATCTGTCCCTGGTGTGAATGTTGTGATCCACTTAATGATTTGGTCATGAATTTATTTTACTTGATAAGCAATTAGACAAGTTTTGTTCTTAGCTTGCTTAGATCAACACTGCTACGAGCTAGAAAGATGCGGCCTTTGTAGTAGGGTATTCTAGTTTGCATTTAGAAGTGTCTATGGTAGATAAGAATTTCAATGAAGAATTGATATTTGCAAAATATTTTTTAATGTAATTCAATGCTGTTACATATAGAGAAACAGTCTTTCACTGAACAAATTGAATATAAGGTGAACATATTAGATACTGATATAAAATTGATTCAATTCTAATGTTTTTTTGGTGTCATTATTAGTTTAATCAGTCAAGGGCCAACCCTTTTTATTGAATCAGATAAATATTTTGTAATCTTTTGTCGCATGCAGGGTGGCGATTTAAGATACTGCCAAAAATGCTGCCACTATAAGCCTCCACGTGCACACCATTGTCGGGTTTGCAAAAGATGTGTTCTTAGAATGGTAGATGCAATGCAATCACTTATTTATTTATTTAGTCTTGTTTGTATTCTTCTATGTAAGAGTGTTGCATTAAGTATCTGCGAGCTAAACTTTTGTTTTTGATACAGGATCACCATTGTATATGGATAAATAATTGTGTCGGACATGAAAATTATAAGGTGTTCCTTGTTTTTTTGTTTTATGCCGTTATTACAAGCCTCCATTCTTGTACGTATTTCCCTTTTATCTTATATGCTTCTTTTTCCTTTATTTTATGTTTTGCATATTACACCCAACGTTTCAAACCTTCATACCTCCTTTTGTTTGAACTCGTAATGAATCTATGTCTGATTTATCTTATAATCTCCTGTGAAGGAAAATGCAATTTAAAAAAAATATCATTTAAGTCATCTGAAAGAGGGACAAATTGAACTAGAAATTTAATTTCATGATCTAATGGGTCCTGCTAGCTTGTCCCAGGTGAAACAAATTATTACCCTTGTATAATAATCTTACAGAAAAGAGAAAAATGTTTTTGATTACAGTTTGACCAAAAACCAAACATCACAATTTAGTCAAATATACCTTTTCGATCCCACAGAGTAATGATTGTGTTAATTGCAAAAATATAAACATATAATGATATATATCTGATGCCAACTGAAACTGTTTGGGTTGTATATGCAATACACTTGAGATATTGGTGTTATTTTAGATTTTGAAAGCACTTGTGCACAGAGCGGAAATTGCTGATGGCCTCAGTATCATGTCATCACCAAATATGACATTAATATAAATTTTATTTTGAAACAAAAATCTTGACAGGTTCTTATAATAGGAAACGCTACTCACAACGTACCTAATAAAGAGGATCTACCAAGCAACGATTCTAGAACACCAACAGTAAGTGCGCAAAATTCTTCTTTCATATACTCATATAGGTTTTCATCTTGTAATTTTTTTTTTTGGACTCGTGCAATTGCAGATAGTTTGTGCGGTTCTCCTCTGCCCTTTAACACTGGCGATGTCTGTTTTATTAGGTTGGCATATATACCTTATCTTGCAAAATAAAACAACTATCGAGGTATGGAGAAGTTTTAACTAGTGGCTTTACTATACTGAATGACTGAGGCTATGGATCGGCCCGTACTATGGATCCATATCTCTATTTATAAGTTCAAACTGTCGATCCGAACCACTCAACATGATCTCCATATGAAAATGTAGTTGGAGACCGGATTTTATTTTTTTCTTAGAATTTTTTTACTATTATTTTAGATAGGTTCAAAATCACTACTTTGGATGGCCCATAATTTTTAATTTAGGTGATTTTCTACTTATTTTAAAAAATAGTAAAAGCATAATAAAAAATGTAAAATTTGATCTCCAAGTACATTTTCATATAAAGATTATATTGAACGGTTCAGATCTACTGTTCGGACTTTGAAATGAAGATATGGATCTAAAGTACGGATCGATGTGCACTTTGCAAAGTACCATAGTCTCACTCTACAAAATGAATTTGATTGTCGGAATAATTTTTTTTATTCTTTAATTTACAGTATCATGAAGGTGTAAGAGCAACATGGTTGGCAGAGAAAGCCGGTAATATATACCGGCATCCATATGACCTTGGTGCATTTAAAAATCTTGTTTCGGTAACTTTTGTGTTTTTGTACATTGTACTTGTACTTAAATCGGTTGTCAGCCCAGCGTAACCTAAAAAATGTTCCCATTCCACCCCGGTAAATAAGAAAATTGATGCACGCTTTCTAAAATTAAAAAGATCCTTGTGTACGCCAAAATATGGAAATATTTATACCCCTCTGTTTTTGTCAAGAAATATAATCAAACATTCAAAAGAATCTTTGGAAGTTTGTTTAGTTCTATTACAGTTGAAATGTACGTGTACATATTACTCTGGATCATGTCATTTTCTGGATTTCTAAAGCCAGAAAAATATTGCATACATTTTGAATATCAATTTGGATTCATTTCATTCAGGGGTGGAACTAGAAAATTTAGATTGTGGGGGCTGAAACTTAAAATGCATTTTATAACCCCTCTCTGTTTTTGTCAAGAAATATAATCAAACATTCAAAATAATTCTTGGAAGTTTGTTTAGTTTTATTACAGTTGAAATGTACGTGTACATATTACTCTGGATCATGTCATTTTCTGGATTTCTAAAGCCAGAAAAATATTGCATTCATTTTGAATATCAATTTGGATTCATTCATTCAGGGGTGGAACTAGAAAATTTAGATTGGGGGGGCTGAAACTTAAAATGCATAATATGCGTAATGTGTTGTTACTGGAATTTGAACCAAAGTTTCCGCGACCACAAAATAAAATTCTAACCACTAGGTACAAGCACACATTTAACATTTTATCGGGGGACCTGAAGTATATATAAACTTTAAAAAAAAAATTTAATTAAAATTCTATACCCGATGAATTTTTTTTAAATAACGGGGGTGGCTAAGCACCCCCTGTACTACAGTAAGATCTGCCCTTGATTTCATTTAGTTTGTATTGAAAGTCATTTATTAAATAAATCAATGGATGCATTTTGAAGGTCCATACGTGAGTCCATTCTGGATTCATATTGACTAGTCAAATCCTGGACATCCATTGATGGTATTACAAAATTTTGGTTATATAGCTTGTGTGTTATTTTATACATTAATTAGGTTTTATTCTTGCTAGAATTACATATGAATCTTCAGCTTCTTTTGATGAACAGGTTCTCGGACCGAATATAGTTTATGGGCATGTCCCACATCAGGTCACATCGGATCAGGTTTGCGATTTCGCACATCATATGACCTCTCACCAGCATCTACACCAGTATGATTTCCATGCTTGTACATTTGTTTCATACAACCGTACTTTTAGGCCTGAGAAGAGAACACCTAACTGTACTTGGAGCTCACATTGTCAGTA
>JAJGRW010003252.1:0-10311 GCA_025461045.1 Carex parvula
CAAGCGTTGTCTTGATGTCTTCGAGAAAATAGCGGCAGAAGCATATCAGCGTGAACTGACAGAAACAAGAGCCACGTGTAAGAAGAAATATGGAGTAGATAAGGAGGTGTGGAAAAATCATCCTCCAAAATGGTGCAAGAACGTAGAAGCATGGAAGGGCTTGTGCGATATTTGGTCGACTCCAAAATGGGACCAATATCGACCACCAACCGAGAGAACAGAACTAAATCACCTGACATGGTATACCATGTGGCGGGATCCAGGAGTACGTACAAGCACAAGCAAGCACTGGTAATAACTAATTTCAGTAACTAATTTTGTTTGCTTATTATTGTCCTTTGCTTATGTTAATCTTACTGAAATATCATATACAACACCAAGGATATCAATGCTATTTTAATATTTCTCTGTTAATGTAAAAAAAAAAACCCCTTCAATGCTATTTTAATATTTCTCTGTTATTGTTAAAAAAAAAAAACCAGACTTGATATCAATTGGACAAATTTAGTTATCTTACCATATTTGATATCAATTGGACAAATTTCAGATATCCGAGACAGGTCAGTCGGTGATGCTGGATGTTTTTGACCGAACACACACGAGGCGTTCAGAAGAAGGAAAGGTGTACGTCAACCACGCGTGCACAGGAAGCAGCGGTAAACGTTTATAGCATTGAACCGGAATCAAAACTATGCTATGGACATTGACATTTTCAATGTCAATGTCTATACTTTTTCAGCTATTCATTTATATATGTCAGTATACTAATGTTATGGGTTTCAGTATGTCAATGTCCATGCTATGCTTTTTTAGTATGTCCGTGCTATGCTTTTTTCATATAAATTTTAGTATACTGATATACTGACATGCTATGGGAAACCTTCAGTGAACCAGAATCAAAACTAATGCTATGGACATTGACATTGGCAAAATCCTTTCACCAATAAGCAAATAATATACTCCTTACATATGAATTAGGACTTGACATATATTTGTAACCAATGCAGGAAAGCTTCAGAAATATTAAGGCGGTCCATGGTGATAAAAAAAAAGAGTATGAACTGTGGGAGGAGGTTGTCAAAGGAGAGGATAAGCGAGGCCGGTTATTCGGCTTTGGCAACAAGTCAAGGACGAAAGAAGCCACCCGAGTGTTGGAAACAGTTTAAGCTTCTTTTGAGAACCCTACAAAGAGCACCGCCACATCAGCTGACTCACAACCGAGGAAATACATAGAGAATGAGGTGTCGCATTTACTATCAGCTGACGAAAGGAGTTTGCTTCTTCATTAGCTGCTCAACAAGAGCGCCACAAATCTGAAATGGACGAGATGAGAAAACACAATGAGTTCATAAGACGGTGTTTTGGACAGCTCTTCAGTGCTCAAGGAATTGATCCTCCACAGTTTAATGTAAGGCCATTTATACTCAGTTTCTAGAGTTAATATGTTAATGCAATTGCATTTTCAAGCATCATTGCAGTTATTCATATTTTCCCTTGTTTTATAGGGTCAGGGTCGGCGGGCACTGCTGATGATGGGCACAAAGAAGGAAGAAGATGCCCAACCATCAACCACCATTGCCGGAGTGGAGATTGCCGAGGTGGAGAGAACCCTCAACCATCGCCGACCAATACTGCTAGGGGAGAAGAACCAACTCCCTAAAGTTTTGAGTCTGCTAGTAAAAAACTATGTCAACTGTGACTTGCTACTCTATAGTTATTGTAATAGTGAAATATATATACTCATCATATGTGTTCAACTGTTTAAAGTAGGATGTGTTTATCTATTAACTGCTATGGTTCAAAGAATGAACTTATGCTATGGTTAAATTAGGTCCTCAGTAGATAAAGGAGTGATGAACTTATATGGTTGACTTATTATGTGAAAAAAAAATTTCTGTGAATTTGTGCTATTGTTAATAATTACAATAGCTTATTATGTTGTATTGGTTCCAAAGAATGGTTACAATTTATGCGTACAATCTGGGTATGCAACAAAAAATAGTTTTTACTCAAAAATTGGTTGCCACTATTTCCGTCGGTATAGCGACAGAAATACCTTAACCTATCCTAAACAATCGCCACATCTGTCCACAAAATTCCCACTGTGAGCTTCTGACCCAATAGAGCTCCCTCGCCACCTCGCTTTTGAAATCCATCGCCATAGCATTAACTGGTCGTGACTGAATTTCCCCCATTTTTGTTTGTCCCCTTCCTCTCATTAGTTGGCTCTGGGCCCTTGTTTTTCTGTCCCCTCCCACTGTCGTGACCTTATCAAGTCAGATCTACTCAGTTGTAGCCGTTTTTTCCCCTACAGGTATATCTTACGGCTCCTTCATTTTTTCAAATCATTCAATTTTACTGTGATGAGCTGAGTTCTTACTTCCTGTGGACGAGTTAAATGAACTGCTTATTCTTCTATCAGAATCAAGGCTACAGTGCAACATGGATAAAGGAAGAGGGGGAGCTGAACAATAAATTGCTCATTTTTGCTTCTCTATCAGAATCAAGTCATCTTTGTCAGTTTTGCTTCTTTATTCAGCCAACATTTTGAGGATAAATGTCATATTTGAGGTTGTAACACGAGGTTGGAGCTGAAAACTAGAATGTTAATAATAGTTAAATCTCATTTTTGGCAGAAAAGAACGTTTATTAAAATGGCCACTGATCGGGAATGGATGTACAAACAACATACTAATGGGAGTCTTGCTCCCAATTTCATTGCTGGTGTGACTGAATTTCTCGAAACAGCATTATCGAAACCTTCGGTTGTGAGTGTCGACAGTGATGGAAGGCATGCATACCGTGTCCGTGTCAAAGATGTGACAACCTCTTCACTAAAGACGTGGAAACCGTCGAACTACACCTTTTTCAGTTTGGATTTTGTAACCTATATCATGTTTGGTACAAACACGGGGAATCACATCCAGGAGCGATGCCACCAAGTCCACCAACGAGCAATGCCACTGATCAAATGGGTGACATGGTAAGGGATGCTGCTGGTCAAGAATTCGACTGGAATGAAGTACAACCTGCTGGAGCTGCCAAAAAATTCTTCGATATGATGCAATCATCCAATACACCGCTTTGGAATGTTAACTCGGCGGGGATTTGAAATGCGAGACACACCGTCTTGTCGGTTGTGACACATGCCATAGCTTTGAAGTCGGAACATCAATTGAGCCAAAAATGTTTTGATGATATAATGGGTCTAATTAAAAGCACCCTCCCTTCTGGTGAACGAATGCCGGAAAATTTCTACCAATCCAAGCGGTTAGTTCAAGCAATGGGCATGGAGCATCAGAAAATAGATGTATGCCCAAATTTTTGTATGCTATATTACAAAGGAGATAACAAGAAGAACACGGTGTGATGTTTGTGGCGAATCAAGATATAAGCCTCCCGGACCCAATAAGAAGGCAAAACCCTTCCAAAAAAGATACTCCGTTATCTACCTATCACACCGCGATTGCAAAGTGTACATGTCCGCCAAATCTGCCCACAATATGAGGTGGCATAAGGAGGGTGTGCAGGTCAAACCTGGGTTTATGGTGCACCCGGCGGATGGTGAGGCTTGGAAGCATTTCGCTCGAAAACATGCCAATTTCGCGGAAGAGGTGAGAAATGTTTGGTTGGGGTTAACCACGGATGGATTCATGCCCTTCAACTCGAGTGCGGCTCCATATTCATGCTGGCCGGTCATTGTTTTTCCGTATAACCTACCACCTGAGATGATAATGAAAGAAGATAGCATGTTTCTCGCGTTGGTAATCACGGGACCAAAGTATCCTGGTCGGGCATTGACATTTTTCTCGAACCTTTAATCGACGAATTGAAAAAATTGTGGTTACATGGAGAGATGACATGGGATGGTTATAAAAGAGAAAATTTTGAGATGCATGCATCACTACTTTGGACGGTGAGTGATTACCTTGCTTATGAGATGCTATGTGGGTGGGGTACAAAAGACCGGTTCGGGTGTTTTTATTGCATGGATAAGACAAAGGCCTTTCAACTTTCCCATGGTGAAAAAGCATGTTGGTTCGATTGTCATAGATGCTTCTTGCCTCCGGACCACCCATTCCGTCTTGATACGAAGAATTTCATAAAAGACAGAGTCGAGACTGATAGGTCACCACCAAGATTGACGGGAGAGCAGCTGCTCGATATAGTGTCTTTGATCCCAGATATTGAATGGGGTAAAGAGTCAGGATTACAACAAATTAAAGATTATGGTGATACGCACCATTGGCAAAAGAAGAGTATTTTCTGGAGTTTACCCTATTAGAAAGATAATCTGTTACAACACAATTTGGATATGATGCATTTGGAGAAAAATTTCACAGAAAATTTGTTATACACGCTTCTAGGCAAGGGTGGTAGAACCAAGGATAATGAAAAAGCTAGAAAGGATTTGGCTCTTTATTGTGATCGTCCCAACCAGCGCCTAATTTCGTCTGAAACTAACCCGAGAAAGTTAAAAAAACCAAAGGCACCATTCGCACTCGATCCTGATCAAAGGAGGGTTGTTTTAACATGGCTCAAGAAGGTAAGGTTTCCCGATGGCTACGCATCGAATTAGATATGTGTGTTAACCTAACCACTTGCACCCTCACCGGTCTTAAAAGTCATGATCTACATGTGTTCATGGAGCGCCTCCTCCCCGTTGCATTTCGGGACTTTGTTCCGGATCCCGTATGGGATGTTTTATGTGAGATTTCAGCATTCTTTAGAGAGATTTGTGCCAAGGAGCTTGATACATCCCGTTTGGCACAATTAGAAGCGGGTATCATCGTCACAATGTGCAAGGCGGAAAAAATTTTCCCCCTGGTTTCTTCGATTCGATGGAGCATTTGTGGTGCATGTAGCATATGAGGCTAGAATGGGTGGGCCTGTAGGCTCCCGATGGATGTATCCATGTGAAAGGTTTGTTTTTTTTCAAAAGAACGGAACATTTAGCTTACATATTGCTTATACTTGTAAACTATACTTAGACATGTACCTAACAACCCTAAACCATTGATGCAAATACAGGCGCAACAAAGAACAGGATGAGAGTCACGAACAAGGCACAAGTTGAGGGTTCAATTGTCGAGGCTACAATTGCCAAGGAAATTGGTACATTTTCCTCCCACTATTTTGCAGACAAATCTAACATAGAGTCTTCGGGGGTACATCTATCGATATTCGATACTCCGGGCCGTACCATGGGCAGAGAAAGACGGAGGCCTCTCAGTGACGAGGATTGGAAGGCTGCGCACACCTATGTCGTCCTCAATTGTCCAGAGATCTCGGAGAAGTACATGGGGTACAATCTTTATAATTATTATGATTTAATGTTTTGAAAGGTATCTATTAATAATCTACCAACATTTAATTTCTTTATATGTTGGATTTGCAGAGAGTTTGATACATGCATGCTCAACTCTGGAGTAGCCACAAGCCCACATGATTTGCCAAAGTTCGTCAAAATGGGTTCGCAGATTGGTTACGCAAAAAAGTACTAAATTCCCGTGAAGATTGCGATGACTACATCCGAATGGCAGGAGTCACACCTAGCAAACAAGCATACTTCTACGATGGGTACGAAGTCAATGGTTATCGATTTCACACACAAACATATGGGCAAAACAAGGCTACTCAAAGTAGCGGTGTTTGCATCAAAGGAGAGATATCGGAGAATGACATACCAACCGACTACTATGGTGTTCTCCAAGAGGTCATAGAGCTAGTATGATGCCCAAAGGGTAGCTATCTTTAGGTGTGATTGGTTCGACATAGTAAACGGTGTAAGGGTGGACCAAGAACATGGAATTGTGGAGGTTAAACATACTTCTCGACTTGCAACTTATGAGCCGTTTGTATTAGCGGCTCAAGCTACCCAAGTGTGCTACCTACCTTATGCATCGGAAAAAGCAAATAGACGCCCATGGTGGGTGGCGATGAAAGTAAGCCCGAAAACAAGGTTTCGTGACGAGGGCGCCGATGCAAACATCGAATTTTACCAAGAGGAAAGGCCGGATAATCCAATCTCGGCACCAAATACACGAGATTTTGATTGGGATGGAATGGTCCTTGGAGCGGACGAGTTCGAACTAGTAGACGATCCAACTTCAATTCCGCCAACAACATCAAATGCACCACAATCAATGGCGAGGGACGGAAATGACGAATCATGACATGGAGCAAGAGTATCACAATGATGAAGAAGATTCGTGGGAATCCGATTATTCCGAGCAATCCGATCAAGAATATTAATTGGTTAAGCAATAGATGTATGTGTTACTTTTTGCATTTGAATTTTTACATTATATTTTTTTGTTATATTCTAGGGAATTGGGACACCAAGATTGAATTGAAACATGATTAATTAGTTGCTGCAATCTTGAAGCTAATTTTACTCACCCTCATTTGCAGGAGTACACAAGAGGCAATGTTGCTTGCTGCCACAATGTTTTCCATCAATTCAATATTGCTTGCTGCCAAAATGTTTTGTATCAAAATTTCATATATGGGTTATTCCAAATACCGAAATTTAAGTTTTCAATATAATGTTTCAATTTAGCACAATTAAATCTTGCTTGCTGCTGTGATTTGTTTATTTAGACAATTCAAAGGGAGATCTAAAATATACACAATGATGCTGTCTCCAGGAACCAAAACATTTCCAACGGCAGCGCATGGAAATAGTATGTCCACCATAAAATAATATAAACTGTATCAATAAAACATTTCCATGCGCATTTTCCCAGTATTTCCATGAGCTTCACATAAATATTATAATCAATGAACAAAACATTTCCATGCGCACTTGTCCCACTATTTCCATGAGCCTCACTATAAAATATTATATCAGAATGAACAAAACATTTCCAACGGCGCTCCATGGAAAAAGTATGCCCAGGAATAAAATAATCTAAACTGGATCTGTAAAACATTTCCATGCGCATTTGTCCCACTATTTCCATGAGCCTTCACTATAAAATATTATTATCAGAATGAACAAAACATTTCCAACGGCCAGCCCATGGAAAAAGTATGTCCAGGAATAAAATAATATAAACTGGATCTGTAAAACATTTCCATGCGCATTTGTCCCACTATTTCCATGAGCCTTCACTATAAAATATTATTATCAAATGAACAAAACATTTCCAACGGCGCCCATGGAAAAACTCTTTTCGTTTGTTCAGACTTATTTTATAAAACTGGATCTGTAAAACATTTCCATGCGCATTTGTCCCACTATTTCCATGAGCCTTCACTATAAAATATTATTATCAGAATGAACAAAACATTTCCAACGGCAAAGCCCATGGAAAAAGTATGCCCAGGAATAAAATAATATAAACTGGATCTGTAAAACATTTCCATGCGCATTTGTCCCACTATTTCCATGAGCCTTCACTATAAAATATTATTATCAGAATGAACAAAATATTTCCAACGGATAAGCCCATGGAAAAAGTATGCCCCAGGAATAAAATAATATAAACTGGATCTGTAAAACATTTCCATGCGCATTTGTCTCACTATTTCCATGAGCCTTCACTATAAAATATTATTATCAGAATGAACAAAACATTTCCAACGGTTAAGTCCATGGAAAAAGTATGCCCCAGGAATAAAATAATATAAACTGGATCTGTAAAACATTTCCATGCGCATTTGTCCCACTATTTCCAACGGCAAGCCATGGAAAAACTATCCAGTTTGTTCAGACTTATTTCCATGCGCAAGTGGTTGATTATTTCCATGGGCCTTCAATAAAATATAATATTTGGTCTGTTTGGCGGGTCGCGGGTCATGCAAAACTTTTTCCAAGGGCGAAAATGGTACATTTCCATGGGCAAGCATGAATTATTTCCATGCGTAACTTTTTCCATGGGCTGACGCTTGGAAATAGTTTATGGTGTCAGAAAAGTCGATTTATTCCATGAGCCCTTCACACACTTGGAAATGCGTTTACTACCTTTGGTAAAAACGGAGATTCTAGTAGTGTACCATCTGAACAGCTTTAAGATCTGTGTCCAAGATTAGCAAGAATCTTAAAGCAACACACACGGATATTGAAGCGACGTACACAAATCTTAATGCGATTTGTGGTGGTCAAAATTGCTTTAAGATCCGTGCACGCTAGGTCAGCACGAATCTTGAAGCGAACACGCACATATATTGAAGCGATGTGCACATATATTAATGCAATGTATGCAAATCGGACGGTAGGGGAACCCTTCAGATTCAAATTTGAGTGTCATGGGCATTTTATGTTTTAATAAAGATTAAAATGGATATTTTATAAATTTAGAATGAGTTTTAATATAAAAGACAATAAAATGGGAAAATTTGTGAGTTTTTGAAGTTTGGAGGAGGAAATATGTAATTTTTAAAATTTAGAGGGGGAAATGTGTAATTATGAAGTTTTTGAGGGGTATATGTGAAATTCCCCCCATTTTTAAATGTTACATAAAAAAATCGAAGAACTAAATAATACACATGGATCAAATATTATCCGATTTTATATCTGGTCCGGATAATTTGGTATACATTTTTTATTTAGGCAAAATTGGTTATGTACCCATCAAAAGTTAAGAATTTGGATATTTGCCCATCAAATCTTTAAATTGGGATATATGCCCATCAAATTTATAAAATCTTGGAAATTTACCCATATTGATATTAAAACTGATAATTTAAAAGAAAAATTTGTATTAAAAAAAGTTATTCCAATTTTATCCTCTTCACACCTCCAGTCGCTCCAGTGTAGCGTTAGTGGGTTCTTTTCCGTTAGCGGGTTCATTCCTGTCAGAGGTTAATCTGGCTGCGGCGAGGCTGAGGCCAGACATCATTAGGATCGCCATCGCAAGATGAGTCTAGCGATGTGCTTAACGGGGAACAGTAACCTTCGTGATGGTCAGAAAGCAATTTTTCTCTGAGCGATATCATGGTCAGATTTTTGTTTCTCCGAGCGATATCATGGTCAGAAAGCAATTTTTCCGTATGCTTTGTTTTGTAGGATCAATTCAGTTGTTATTAATTTGCAATTCTCTGCATTGACTTCAATGACTTGGCTAGTAATTTATTTAATTTGGCCGTATTTTGGTGAATACTCTTCTAAAACATCAAATTATCATTTCAAAATTGCCAACATTATATTTTCCTTTTAAATATAGACAAACTCTCAAACTTGGGATAGCATACATCAAATTACATATTTTTTGTTCAAAATTGTAAATCATACTTATTCTGTTAAAAATAAAACTTTCAAATTTAAGCTTCTGAAACCTCAAATTTCATATTTCTGTGTGATTATGAGATATCTAGATAGTATTGAATGACAATCAATACTTATGACTTCATAAGTTCATACTGAAATTTCTTTTGTAGTTTGGCACTCTCTGATACTTATAGTTTTATTTAGGTTGAACCCTTGTTGGATTCCTGCTTTAGATGCACAAAGCATTTTGAGAGAGAGAGAGAGAGCACTTTCAGCGATGTTATTAGAGAGAATTGTCTGAACGAGAGAGAGAGAGAGCGATTGCTTTGAGCGCTTGTGTGCGCGAGATTTGAACGAGAGAGAGACTATGTGCGCAATGGAGAAGAGGAGACGTCTGGAGCGTCTAGCAGGAAAAGAACTGGAGCGTGAAGAGGATAAAATTGGAATAAATTTTTTTAATACAGATTTTGTTTTAAATTATCAGTTTTAATATTAATATGGGTAAATTTCCAAGATTTTGTAAATTTGATGGGCAAATACCCCAATTTGAAGATTTGACGGGCAAATGTCCAAATTCATAACTTTTGATGGGTACATAACCCAATTTGCCTTTTATTAATATAAACCGGTTAAATGGGCTAGCTGGTCCATTCTTGAATATTAAACCGGTTTTAGGTTGCTGTCTGGGCCATCTATGGGCCAAGTTAATTTAGAAACTATAATTTGGGGAAAATGTTCTAGTATATAAATGCATGTGTCTTCTTTACGTTTTCCTTTTGGGCCAAAAGCCGTTCGATCTCTTGAGCTCCGGATCACCAATTTTTTTTTTCTTTTACATTACTAGTAGATCAAACTCATACTGTGAAATTCCGCTGGTGCATTTCTCCTAAGTACTAAATAGCCCTCATTTCCCTCCCTTATTTCACTGAGTAATAATTGTATTCATATCCGCTTCTTCTGAATACTAATGCCCCTTTGGATATTTTTCTCTCCATATTTTGTAATAATTGTATTATATTGAATAACTATATTTAGATTTATCAGTGTAATAAATTATATTTAATGAGAATGAACATCATAATTTATTTTTATTATCG
>JAJGRW010003253.1:0-10000 GCA_025461045.1 Carex parvula
TTAATGTGTATTTAATATTATATTTATTGTAATACAACCCAATATTAATAAAATAATTTTGTACAAAGTTATTAATGTATTCTCTCTTAACTTGCCAACTACTTCAAATATATAAATAAATTGATGTGCATTTTCAAGTCACTGCTGGCTGATATAAATTATAAACGACAACGACTATTAACTAAAAACAATATATTAGGAACCTAATTTTGTGAATTTTAGGTTCCTAATTTTGTGAATAACGGAATGGTTGAGCTTTTGCCAGCTGTACCGAATCTATTTTGGAGGAATCATTTCTAGAGAAAAAGTATGACTGGTCGTAAATAGAACTGAAATGTCAATTTTAAATCGTCGGTCCAAATAGATTTACAAATTCTCCCTCTGTTTTAAACTTTAGCCACATTTTTTGCTGCAAATCATTGACAAAAAAATTATTGAATCATGTGAATCGGAATAATTTTTAACGTCCATCTACTTGACGGCATATATTAATTATTTCATATCTTGTAATTTTAATCAATTTTAAAAATTAAATTGCGATACATTAGTATTTAGATATATCGTGTATAAAATTTGAATCAATTTAAAATTTTGATTGATCTTTCACAATAAAGTCAATAAAATCTTTCGTTAAAATTTGAAGTCATTTCTTAGAAGCTTAATGTTATTAAGTTGGTCCGATCCAAACCCATGATACAAGTATATTTAAGAAAGAAATAACGAATCTACAATTTTAATTAGTCAACTTGAATTTTTTTTAAGATATTAATGAATGTACATTAAAAAATTACATTGAATAATAAAACACGCAGAGTCTGCTCATCTGTTTTACATGGTGCAAGAAATATAACACAATATATGAAACAAAGAACTTGTCCAAAACATGTGTTGCCAATTTACAAGCAACATTATCAGGAGCGGAAGCAAGATTTTGAGTAATGAATTTTGAGTAATGCAAGAGTAGTGAGTTTGGAGGCAAGATTTTCATAAGAATTAAGAGTGTTACATGGGAGAGAGATAATCTACATTAAAAAAATATATATAAAATGCAACAAGTTCTCGTGTAAAATTATCTCTCTCCCATTCAACACTAAAATTCTAAATTGTCTTATTCAGAAAATAGCACGCCGATTTCTCTCTTTTCAAAGATTCCCAAAGTATGGATGGATAAGTGTGGTCGCACTCGGAAATCTGTTGCAGTACTACTTGTTGACTAAATATATTGGGAAGATAATTATTTTACACAATTACATAACTTTTTTTTTGTCAAAAATTACTTCTAAATGAAAATTTGAAAATTTTGAGGGACTAATTCAGAGAATTTCAATATATATTTATGTTAGTTACATGAGTACACTTTTAGTCCATAACGCTAAATATTTTCTAAAGAGCTGCACCACGTGACTCGTAATTGGCAATCCCAATAATTTGCATGTGGTTGGTGAAGATCGAGCAGTCTTTTAAAAATTGGAAACGAATCTGCTGAAATCTTCGGGGATTTCAGGATCCTGAAATTCTCAATTCAACAGTCTATATGTTTCGATTTCGTGCATAAAAACTGTCAGCTTTAAGATTCGTGTATGAAAAAACTTAAACGGTTGGATTTTGAATTTCAGGGCCCCTGAAATCCGCAAGGATTTAAGCAGATTTAATTCCTTAAAAATTAGGCTTACCTGGAAGGGGGAAACCGAGAATTATTTTATCTGCAATTAATGGTAGTGGTGATAATTTTATTTCGAATTATCCTAAACAAAGCTCTAGGGGCCGAAATTTTTATTAATATTCAAAAAAAATATTAAATTTTAAAATCTTTTGACAAGATTTCGAAAACTGTTCAAACTGCAGATTTTAAGTTTTGCGGTTTTACCTTTTTTTTTTAAACATAAAATGTTATAATTTATTTATTTTTTGTATTGAAATATTAGAAATATTTTATATATTTCTTTGAAAATAGATGAAATACTATATAATTTAATTTATTAGAAAGACTGCGACAAATAACTCGAATCAACATTATTCAAACCGGATTTTTCGCGGCTGTAAGAAAAATTAAAATATTTTTTTGTGTGTTATTGGAAAAAAAAATATTTTGAATCTGAGTTATTAATCCCGGTTCAAAAGTCACTTCTAGATAAATACATAAAATATTGTGATCCTTCTATTTAAGAAAAACAAAAAATTTAAGTTATTTAATAATTCCTTTGTCAGAACCAAAACCAAAACCAAAATTTAAGTTATTTAAAACCGCAAATTAAATTTGTGGTTTTGGAATTCCAAAAACAAAACCGCAAAAATTTGCGGTTTTGGAATTCCAAAACCAGTAAATAAATCTACAGTAATTTGGTCTAAAATCAGAAAATAAATCTGCAGGTTGGGCAGTTTTTGAAATCTTGTCCAACAGATGTAGATTTTGAAATTTAATATTTTGTTTGGATATTAATAAAAATTTCAGCGACTAGGATTGAAGTTGAACGTTGTAAAAACGAATTACTGTGACTTGAATTGTAAGTTGTAACCGACTGAATCTAGCTAGTCCCCTCCAATATATAGACCGAGCTCAACTTTATGTGACATTGAAAGATACAAGAATCTGTGTGGCGGGTTATTGTTCAAGAGCTACGTGTTCTGAACATAGTCACAAAATTTGCGAATTATTCGTGAATAATTTGTTTTTTTGGTGATGATGAACCGACGCTGAATTATTCGGTTGACCGAACTATAACCGAATTATTCACGATAACAAATTTTAAGATTTTTTCCGAATTTTCCGAATTATTCACGAAATTTTTCCCGATTTTTTTTATTTTTTGCTCCCTTGTGGAACTAAGATCTCCGGTTCGAATAATTCCGAATCATTCCAGAATTATACCCTAATTATTCTCAAATCACGAATTTTTAACTTCGCCAACTGAATCCGAATAATTTATTTATTACTATAGTACTGATAATACTGATGAATATGAATAATTTACATGTTTTTTTTTGGTAATTTGAAGTCAAATATTCTATAAATATGATATCAATACATAAATATGAGATTTAAATATATTTTTTAAAGAAAAATATCAATATAACATAAAAGTGTAGTATGTATACAAGTATAATCTTAAAAGAAGGCGACCTTGCACTTCATTTACTTCACAACTCACAAGGATCCCCCAACATAAGATATTTACTCAAGTAAACCATATTTTAATAAAGAAAATTATTAAATTAATTTTAACTATCCGATAAAATGAGAATGATATTAGAATACCAAACACACTGAGTTAAAACTTTCTTTTTTTATAATAAATCTTATCATTGTCAGTCCGATCAAATTAATGATGACCGTTCATATTTCTTTTGAGGTTTGATAGATAAATCAAAGCTCTTAATTGTGAAAGAGTGGATTTCTCATTCAAATATTATTTTTGTCATTAGATCAATAATTAGTTCTAAAAAAATCACCATCTTTTACTGACAATAATTTTATGTCCTAATTGTTTTGAACTAAGCTTCTTCCAAGCAACCTATTAAATTGAGAGCAAAAACGAATACGGACTTGAAACCGACATTTCTATTAATATCCAAAGTTTAAGACAAACTATTAATTCTGCCCAGAACTCGACTCAATATCGAAAAATACCCAAGCCGGCCAGAAAATGGCCGGCTTAGGTACCAAATTAAACCGGTCATTTTCTGGCTGGCTTACTCCATTTTTTTTTTTTTTTAGAGAAAGACACTATGAAGATCAAAATATTGAAATCTAACTCTGAAAATTTCAAATTTTTGTTTAAATTATTTGTTGTATTACTTCTTTTGATGTATAATTAGCATATTTATATTAAAATACGATAAATTAATTGAAATTATGTTGAATAACACTAAATTATGTTAAATTACGTTAAATTACATTAAATTACGTTAAAATACGGTAAATTACGCTAAAATACGGTATGAATAGGGACGATATCTTCACTGAAAAGGGAAAAAACGACGATGAAACTTCAAACGGTCATAAAACGGCGCTCGAGTGTTCGATTTCAGCAAATGACCACTTTTCGGAAAGCTTGGAAAATACGCATGCGTCCGTGCCCGTGATGCCGGATTTCGAAATTCAGAATCGCCAAAAACTAAGGGAAGAGCCTCAAAACTTGAGTTGAAGTTTCCGATTAAGATTTTCATTTCTATTATTCAATCCAAATAGCTCAGTAAATTAGTTACATAATGAATTTGTAGAATACCAATTTTTACTATTTTCGAAATTTTTTTACTATTTTTTATGATTCATGAAAGATGAGCAAAATCAGTCTACTATAGCGTAATTTTGTGTAGTTTAGCGTAATTTACCGTATTTCAGCATAATTAGCGAAGTTATTGTAATTTTACGTAATTTAGTATAATTGAATATAATTTATTGTAATATAGTGTAATTCAATATAATTTCAAGTATTCTAGCGTATTTTAGTATAAATATGCTAATTATACATCAAAAGAAGTAGATGAGGGATCAAGTTACAACAAATTTGAGTTACAACAACCATTTTTTTCATTCTCAAAGTCCAAAATCGTCGATCCAAACCGTTGATCATGATCTCCACAATAAAATGTGCTTGTAGATCAAATTTTATATTTTTTCGAATTTTTTTACTATTTATTAAGATGGGTACAAAATTCAATATTCTGAATTTGACTAGTTTTTGTAAAATACTTAATAAATAGTAAAAAAATTCAAAAAAATGTAAAATTTGATCTGCAAGTGCAGTGTATTGTGGAGATCATGTTGAACGGTTTGGATCGACGATTTGGACTTTAAAAATAAAAAAATGATTGTTGTAAATTGATCCCTCCTCAAAGAAGTAATAACAAATAATTTAAACAAAAATTTCAAATTTCAGAGTTAGATTTTAATATTTTGATCTTCATAGTGTCTCTCTCAATCTAAAAAAAAATGGAGTAAGCCGGCCAGAAAATGGCCGGTTTACTCTGGTACCTAATAATTTTCTGGCCGGCTTGGGTATTTTCGATATTGAGTCGAGTTCTGGGCAGAATTAATAATTTGTATTAAACTTTGGATATTAATAAAAATGTCGGGACTTGAAACTTTCACGGTAAAAAATTTAATTTAGTATTATTATAAAAATATTTGAACCCTGAAGACTTCAACGCAACCTATTTCATGGTTACCAACCTTGAAGCATTATCTACCTCATAATTTTTTTTTTTTGAATTTTTAATGAAAAATTGTTTTGCACCCTAAGGAAGCTAACTAATTTTTTCATTTTGTTATTTTTCTACATTATATTACACTTAAAATTTTCAAATTATTCTATTACAAACATTAATTTTTTCTTTGGGAAGTCTCCGCTGGCCGCTGCTCTGCATTAGACTAGTATGTACAAGAATAGTTAGAATAGTCAAATTAAGAATAGCTATTGTTTGTCTTATTAGAATAGTCAAATCTCAAAATTCTTAGGAATAATCTATTTTAATAAGACAAAAAGTTTGAATTCACTGTTCTAACTATTCTAATCCAACTAAACACCGAATAGGCTATTCCGAATAGCCCAACTCTAAAAATAGTCTATTCTTGATCCAACCAAACATAGAATAGTCATGCTATTTTTCTGAGGCCCATGATTATAATTTAGCATGGTTCTTATCAATAAACTGGAGATAATTTATTCACATTTTGTCCTGTCTAACACCACTAGCCCACTAGTGCAACTGCAAAAGAAAACCAAGGATCATCTATGTATACATGTAATGTCTGCCTACATGTTGGCTTGTCACATTTGAGTTTAATTTATGCTTAATTTGTGCCAAACTGTATAGTAATAATATACGCGATAAATTTGCGAATAATTTATTTTTATTTATTTTTTTTACGTTTCCGAATCAAACTCTAAATAAAATGCAAAAAAACGTATAATATGTTATTCGCTAATAAAATGCGAATCACGAATTATTCGCGAGAAAAATGCGAAATTCTTTTTTTGGGTTTTTTTTATTTTGCTTCCGTATTGTACCGAATTATTTCCGAATTATACTCGAATCACGAATTTTTAACCCCACCTAACCGAACCCGAACTATTTGTTTCACTCTGCCAATAGCCCAATACTCCCAATTCTTGAGGGACTCTCTAAGTGGGGTACAAAACTTAGGCCGCAGAAAATCCGAGTTGTAGATTCCATTTATTGAACTTCTCGTTGATTGATCAGGGTTTGGACTTTGGACTTGGGAGTTGACTTGTATGTCCTTCTTCATTCTTGTTCTTATGTGTAATGTATATATAGACACAGTGTGAGGAATATTTTAATTCTATTTAGACATGCAATTTAAAATTTGAGAAGAACATGTTGACTTGTAATTTTAATTGTACGGATGTATAATATTTGTTATTGGTAATTTGTTTGAAAATATCATAAGTTTTTGTAATTATTTTGAGAATCAACATTTACATTTGATCTAGTAATTAAAACAATACTCTCTGTATGAGAAATCATATATTCGAAACCTGACTGGAGATCTCTTGTACATATTAGATATAATGGCTTAATCTCCAACTTTTTTTATTTTTTGTTAAAAAGAAACTTTTGTAATTATTTTGCAAACGATACGAGTATCTACAATTTTGAACTTGTTTGATGCAGTGTTGTAAATAACGGTATGCTCTCGCCAGACGGACATGATACCGTCAAGCGATTAATCGGAAATAATTGAGAATAATCAGTCATAATTAGAAAAAATTGGCCGATTAATTAGAAATTTTTTTTACGGTTTGATCACCGCCAATGACTAAATCGGCCTATTAATCGACTTAAACGGATATCTTTTACCACACTGGTTTGATGTATAAGGCGTTACAGAAAATTGGCCCGTTACAATAAACTAGTCAAGAGACAGCTCTTTTTCTTAGTTTCTTCAAGATATTTGGACACCAATGCACGCGAATCTTGTTGAAAAACGCACGCCCAGACGAAAAATTCTCTTTCTCTATGCTTATTTCCACATGAGTCCTGATGGTTTCTATATTAAAGGGTTAAAAAGTTAAAAACCATTCATTGAGTAATATAAAATACTTTGTTGATCGAATAATGTGTATTATTTTATATATATATTTACTTATTATATCATTTTATATATTTTCATCGGAGCAGAACTATGCCCGAGATTTTTATTAATATCCAAAGTTTAATAGAAATTAATATTTATGCTCAGAATTCTGGATTTTCGTCAAAAATGTCCAAGCTGGTCATAAAATGGCTGACTTACTCTTTTTTTTTTTTTTTTTTTTTAGAGACACTATGAAGATCAAAATAATGAAATCTAACCCTGAAAATTTAAATTTTTTGTTTAAATTATTTGTTAGATTACTTCTTTTGATTTATAATTAGCATATTTATACTAAAATACAGTAGATTACTTGAAATTATGTTGAATTACACTATATTACAAAAAATTATATTGAGTTATACTAAATTACGTTAAATTACACTAAATTACAATAACTTCGCTAATTATGCTGAAATACGGTAAATTATGCTAAAGTAGACTGATTTTGTGCTATCTTTCATGAATCATAAAAAATAGTAAAAAAATATGAAAAATAGTAAAAATTGGTATTTTACAAGTTCATTATGTAACTAATTTACTGAGCTACTTAGATTGAATAATAGAAATGAAAATCTTAATCGGAAACTTCAACTCAAGTTTTGAGGCTCTTCCTTTTGTTTTTTGGCAATTCTGAATTTCAAAAAACAACATAGTGGTCACGGACGCATGCGTATTTTCGCAAGCTTTCCGAAAAGTGGTCATTTGCTGAAATCGGACACTCGAGCGCCGTTTTATGACCGTTTGAAGTTTCGTCGTCATTTTTCGCCTTTTCAGTGAAGATATCATCCCTATTCATATATAATTTAGCGTAATTTACCGTATTTTAGCGTAATGTAATGTAATTTAGTGTAATTCAACATACTTTCAAGTAATTTAACGTATTTTAGTATAAATATGTTAATTATATATCAAAAGAAGTAATCTATCAAATAATTTAAATAAAAAAATTCAAATTTTCAGTGTTAGATTTCATTATCCTGTTCTTCATAGTGTCTTTAAAAAAAAAAAAAAAAGTAAACCGGCTATAAAATGACCGGCTTGGACATTTTTGGCGAAAACCCAGAATTCTAGGCATAAATATTAATTTCTATTAAACTTTGGATATTAATAAAAATCTCGGGAACTATGGTGTTTCTAAGTTCACCAAGTCTCTTTTATCTTATGAGTGATGCATCTACATATAAAAATTTTATATTTTCGAATTAATTTTGTATAGAGTCAAGTTGTCAAAAAATGTTCAAAAAATGAATGCATTAAAATTAATTTATAAACCTTCTAATTTTGACCGCTTGATTTTATACTAAATTAATTTGAAAAGTTAAATTGTTTACATGTAGATGCATCACTCGTAAGGTAGATGAGTTTCAATAACTTGAATTCATCATTCGAAGTTAATTCAATAAATTTTAGAGTTTCGTAACAATATGTTTACAACATGTACAAGATGGTCAATTATCATGGTCAAAGTGTTTAAATTAAGCAGATCATTTGAGAAGTTTGTTCTATTAGCACTTCAAATATATGAGAAAATATTCTTATATTACATGCTCTATAATTTTAATTTGTGTCTAAAAGGGGTTTATATTTTATATTTTAATTCACAATTATTATACTGAATATGCAAAGTGTTTGTCATTTTTTTAAATATCTTAAGAAACTTTTGAGTCAAACATCTTTCCAAATAAGGTACACAATTTCTTATATTCAATTATAAATACTTTTTGAAGATAAATAAATTTATATAAAAAGTGTAGATAAGATGGAAATTTTTTATCCATAGAAATTATTAAATTCAGATGTACAGAAATAGAAAGAGTGTCATGTTTCCAACAAATATAGAAATAAATGGCTCATTCAGTCCAATCCAAATATATGGATCATTGGATCTGACTCAATGGTCCAGATCCATTGGAATTTTTTTTTTTAAATTAGGTGCTGCTGGGATTTGTTTAATATATATATAGTTGGGCAACGATGCGAAGTAAAACGAGTGTTTTACTTCACGTCTATATCTTCAATTTGAAACTTCAAAACGTCGATCCGAACCGTTCAAGTTGATCTCCATATTAAATTGTGCTTGGAGACCAAATTTTACATTTTTTGGAAATTATTTACTATTTTTTTAGAATTTTTGAAAATCACTGTTTTTAAAAAAATCCTGGACCATCAAAAACAACAATTTTCAAAAATTCTAAAGAAATAGTAAAAAATTTTCAAAAAATGTAAAATTTGGTCTCCAAGCACAATTTAATATGGAGATCAATTTGAACGGTTCGGATCGACATTTTAAACTTTGAAATCGCAAAATATGAGTGTGAAGTAAAACACTCGCTTTACTTCGCGAAGCACCGTAGCCCAACTCTATATATATATATGAGGAGGGATCAAGTTACAACAATTTTGAGTTACAACAAAGTTACAACATTCATTTTTTTCATTTTCAAAGGCCAAATCGTCGATCCGAACCGTGCAACATGATCTCCACAATAAAATGTGCTTGCCGATCAAATTTTACATTTTTTTGAATTTTTTTACTATTTATTAAGATGATGGGTACAAAATTCAATGGTCTGAATTTGATTAGTTTTTGTAAAATACTTAATAAATAGTAAAAAAATTCAAAAAAAATGTAAAATTTGATCTGCAAGCACATTTTATTGTGGAGATCATGTTGAACGGTTTGGATCGACGATTTGGCCTTTGAAAATGAAAAAAATGAATGTTGTAACTTTGTTAAACTTTGAAATCGCAAAATATGAGTGTGAAGTAAAACACTCGCTTTACTTTGCGAAGCACCGTAGCCCAACTATATATATATATATATATATATATATATATATATATATATATATATATATATATATATATATATATATATAGTATGGCTAATTTGCTGCTGGC